>JAHBCN010003426.1:0-75542 GCA_019359885.1 Listronotus oregonensis | reverse complement strand
AATCGCGATTTTAAATATTATTTCTAAAATCTTTGAGATAATTATGTTTATCGCATGTTTAATATCTCACTAACAAGGATCCCTTAACAAATACACAATACGCCTTTTTTCTCCGGGAGGATCGACGGAGGATCCGGCTAATGATTTTCTAAATGGTTTATCGTAAATGGATAAGGGTGAGTGTGTGGCCGGGTTCTTCTTTGATCTTTCCAGGGCTTTTTATTCCCTAAATTACGATTTTTAAATATAAACTATATTCTCGGGATTTCAGAGGCTGTAAATATGAGTGGCTGTCATCTTTCTTAACTGACAAAAAAATAGCTGTAGGGGTTTAAAAGTATTTCACGAGAACTGTTTGTTATATCTGTTAACGATTTATCCAATAATCTTACAGCTACTAAAATAACACAGTATGCAGATGATACTTCGGTGGTGTCAGCCCCGGGAAGGAACTAAATAAAAATGTTGAGAAAACATTGGTAGAGTTTAGGTCTTGGTGTGATTCTAAAACCTCATCTTAGCGAAAATAAAAGGCGTTTTTGTATTTGTTAGGAGATCCTTGTTAGTAAAATATTCAAACATGCGATTAAACAAAATTCCTCAAAGATTTTAGAAATAATATTTAAATCGCGATTGGACGGTAATTCTCTGGAGCTTCGGGGTCGCCCTTTTATGTATCGGGACAAGTCCAGCTTAAGTAGGGAGGGAAATCTGCCACTATTGACTATGTTTGTCCACATTGTATATTAAAAACGAGCTGACTTATTCTTGCATAAGTTAGTTTAAGCCTTTTAAAATGTTTTAACTTTAATTTTTTTTTTAAATAAAGCTCAAAAAAATAAACCTTTTTTATAAAAACAGGATATTTTCAAAATATTTAAATATGTTAATTTACTTTTTGTTTATACTGTATAAAGTAGAAATTTACTAAGAACTGTTATGAACAATAAGTTATAAGAAGCCACTAATTTACTAATATGGTGTTTAATATCCATAACACAATTAAAAGTAATTAAAAAATTGTCATCCGCATTCACTGAATTTAATAATGTTTAGGCAACAAGAAAAAGTTGCTTATAACAAAACAACTATTTCTGGTTTTAAAAAAACCCTATAAAACAACGAAAATGTTGTTGTTTTAGTATAGTACTCCTTTACGCTTTCAGTACAACTAAAACAAAATTATAAATATATCAAAATGAAATTTCTTATTGTAGTTCTTTTCTTCGCTTTCGTCGCTGTGACTCTTGCAGGTAAGAAACCTTTAATAAAGGCAAATAAACGCTGGTATTTTTGGGTTTAATGTTATTTAGAAAACATAAAAAAATAAAACACTTGACTTTTGTAAGGGTTTCTTGTTTACATAATAAACATGAACCAATATAAAAAAGGTATAAAATTTAATTTAAAAATGGTAATAAGAAATGCAAAAATGTATTTTTAAATGGCTTATTTTATGCAGAGTGTTTTAAAAAATATTTGCAAAATTTAAACGATAGTCTATGAGCACCGGTCTTATAAAATTTTGTTTCATTAAATTTAAAAAAAGGGCGCTTTGAAATGTTTTTATTATCTTATAATATTTAAAAAAAAATTGAGTCTGATTTTACTTATTTTTTTCTTTTGCTTAAGGTAAAGGCTCCTTTTGGACGCGTCGAAAATTAAAAAAGCTCGTCCCATAAAATATCATTTGCTTTTTATTAACACTTATAAGTAAATTTTGTGTATTTTATTTGTTAAAAATTTTATGAACCCGTAAACTAAGGTTAATTTTTTAAATTTTGCCAAAATAATCCATTTAATCTCGGTACCTTAAATGGTTAGTTTTATTCTAAGAGTATCTTAACTGTTTTATTTTAACCTAAAAAATTAGCCGTAAGTTTTTACATGTACGGTTTTCAACAAAAAAAAATATTTAAAAAAAATTTTCGTCTGCTTGGAATATGTTTTGGGCCGCTAAAAATTTTTTGTCAACACCATATTTTTGTACAGCTATTCTTAAATTACCTAATTTTTTACTATTTTTTTATCACATATAAAAGATGCTAAGTTAAATTTACTAGTTAGAATTAATCTTGTTTAACTGTAAATTAATATATATATGTTTTTTAATTTTTAGCTCCACAATTTGCAGGGTAAGTTTAAATAAACTATTTTAATTTTATAAAAGTATTTATCTTATAGGATTTTAAAAATATTTATGTCTATTAATGGTCATTTAATTCATAAATTAAAGAATTTTCAACTGACCTAAGTTCTATGGACTCATGCAGATGTTTTTAAATAAATCTAATTTTCTTGAAAAAATTTAAAGTGTAAATAACATTATTAGTAATACAAATTTTAAATTTCCATATTAAAAATAACTTAAAACCCTTTAAATAACTTAATAAAATAATTTTTACAATTTTAATTCTTATTTACTATTAATAACGCTTTCACCCAACAGAACCTAATTTAATATTTTTGTGTACATTTGATATTATTTTTTACCTGAGAGTATTTTGTTATAATTAAAGTTTTGTTCAATAAATTTTTAAACATGTAATAATAAGTTATAAATTGACACATCTGAAGACAAACGAAAAATTGCCAATTACCTTAACAAAAACGAAAAACTGTCAATATTAATAATTATAAAAAAATCAAGACTTTACCTTTTTTAAAATCCTAACAAGACATAACACTTTTCTGGTTATACCTTTATTAAAGATTTTTTTTTTCAAATATTTAGATCGGTAATAAAAAACAGACAAATAATTTACAATCTAAAAATAACACAAATGTTTAATAAAGATACCTAAAATATATATAAGGACAATACGTAAAAAATTACCATTAAAAAAGTGTAAAAAATACTTTTATTTATTATTATATTTACTTTTTAGAGCTTCAGCCAATGCAGGTGCTTCAGCAGGTTTTGGTGGACTGTAAGTATTTGACCAATAAAAAATATATTTAAAATATTTTTTGCTGCCACTAAATTGTGTCTGTTACTAATTTCGGCTAACATTTTACCCTTTAGTATTAGCTCTTAAGTTACAAAGCAGCCTTTAATTTTTAGATAATCTGATTTGTATGTAAAAAGTTATACTATATCATGTTCATTTTCAAAATTGTTAAATGCTTAAACAAAAAATTTATTACATCGGTTCAAAAGTCAGAAACCATAATTACAACCACAAAATATTATATTAAAGTATAAGTGGATATTAAGGTCTTTAAAACACGCGCAATTTTTGAGCACGACGGCGTAGCCGGAGTTCCTGAAATAGAGCAAGTTTTTTAAAGGCCAGTTATCCACGAATACTTACCCTATTTTTTATTGCTTTTGAAACGTTTGTTATAGTAAAGTTTCATTTGAAGTTATAAAGTACTCATATCAGATATATTTTTTTTTGTTTAAAATGCCTAGCATGTGCTTAAAACTGAGGTTAAAGGTTGGCAATGTCATCTTAAACCATGGACCATGATGACCCTTAAACACGCACGTGTTTGAAACTTGAATTTAACAGTATAATTATTATTATCCCGCAAAGAACATAATTTTTTACTTTATTTTTGTCTTTTTTTAATATTACTTAAAGAACTTAAAATAGTGATAAAGCTGGACATAGATAATTGTATAAATATTAGTTAAATCTTGGTTAAACCTGCAAATTGACATGACAGTGTAAAAGTGGCTCTTTTTTGTGTAAAGTCTGTTGTTATACCGGATACATAGTATAGAAGCCCTTAAGAGAAATAGGTATTAAGTTTGAAACTAGATTCTGACATGTTTACCAAATACCTCAATGTTATGTTTTAGTGGTGGTGGCGCCCAATCCTTTGCAGAAGCTTCTGCTAATGCTGGTGCCGGTGCCGGAGGATTAGGTTCGTATTTACATTTAATAATAAAAAAATTATAGTAATCATTTATTGCCACTTGTCTTCGTTTTAACCGCTTGGTATGTTAGTTACATCACTACACCATAAATTTCACTTTATTTGTTTTTTTTTTAAGTAACACTATGCAAGCAATTTTATCAAAATATATTATTTAATGTTGGTTGTTAAAACAAAAGATACCTGCTTTTAGAGATCTTTCATGTAGATATAAAAAAATATAATGACTTATTACTTAAATAAAAAGTACCAAAAAAAAAAAAACTTAAAATTTCAATCCTTATAAATGGCTATTAAATGACACAACTATATTTTTAATCGTAAGGTGTCAATTGTAGTTTAAAATTAGTGAATAATTTTTAACTTTATATTTAATACTTTCTAGTTACTATTCAAAAAATTATAGGTGGCCGCAAAAGTTATGGTTTTTTAGGCCTGTATTATGAAACTATATTTGGATAGTTAACATACGATTATACTAGATACCTTAAAATTAAAGCACTTTATAAGTAATTTAATTTTTTTGTACTCTGCTTTAAGCTTATATTTAGTTTTAATATTTCGTATAATTTTTAGGTGGAGCTTTTTCAAGAGCTAATGCTGCAGCCAATTCGGGAGCATTTTTTTAAAATGAGATTGTGATCTAGAAATAAATAAAATATTTTTTATAACTTTTAATTTATTTTTTCCCTTTTATAAATTACTTCTATCTGCAAGTACTTTCTACTTGTTTCCCAAAATGGCACATCTGGCACATAATTCGAATTTTATTTTAAATGGCATATTTTTAGTACGATTTAAACATGCCAAAATGCAAATTTGACTTTATTTTAAAACTAAAATCGTATGAGGAAAACTTGGTGCAAGAACTAATATTTCTTATGACTAAGTCTTGGGGTAATGATAGTAGAAATTTATGCATATTTATATACTTTAAGGGATATTACCAGTTGGGTAACTAAGAAAAAAAATTAAAATTAAAAGATATAATTTAGTTGCAACCCAACCTAAAAACGCCCACGATACGTTAGTACTTGGGCTTTTTACCTTCGTGGACGATCCAAAGTTAAAAAAAGCTATTCTAACTAAAATATAATTTTTAAACCCTGTACAAATAATGTACTGCAGATATAGTTAAAAAAAAAATAATACATCAAATTTTCACATTGTGACGAAGTATTCCAGGGGTTCCACACTTAAGTCATGAATACTGTCACTCCACAAGTTTAGGCACACTGCAGGGCACTATGTCACTTAATTGGGATATTGGCCATATTAGCACTATATTATATTGGGAACATGGAACCCATAAACTATGGGAAGACTTTACTACTTACAGCTAGTGATGCCACTCAAATCCTGTTTTTGTCAAACCCGTAACCGATTGAAAAAAAAAATATTACTCGACTCTCTATGCACTCGAGTTACAAAGTCAACTGTTGCCACTAGATATCACTTTAACTCTTTATTTTACTTATCTATGTCCTATTTGAGTCCCAGCACTACTTACAGTACCCAGTGTAAAGCACATTATTGACCTACATGAAGTAGCCTACTACTGGCCTTTAGGAACCACCCTCTGAACTGCCCCAACAGACAAACTCCCAGACTTACCCCTTTATACACTTTATGTATAAAAATTATTTTAATAATTTAATTCAGTGAATTATTTGATGTGGTATAGTATACAAATATAACCATATTATCTTGATTTTTACAAATATAATCTTAACCTACACAAATTGTTTAGCAACGCACATTTTTAAATTTTAAATATTTCAATTGAAATATCAGCGTACTAAATGTTTTTATCTGTATTAAATGATTATAAATCCTAATTTATGTTACCTTTACAATATATGATAAATGTAATTCCTCTAATTAATGCTTTTTATAATGTTTGAATTCATCCCAATTAAAATCTTGCGGCCTACTAGGTGTACATTTAGAAATTAATGAGGAACGTAGCTGAGTACACGTATTGAAAATAAGAAAAATGTAGAAAATTGAGTATTTACGTGTATATTATAAATTAATTATCAAAGCAGGGCGCTTTTAGCTAAACAGCCATTACCAATAGGTACGCCTCCGCATCAGAAGTACTTGTTGACAAACTTTGCTATCGACTAAATATAAACTGAAAACCAATAGGTGCAAATTAAGGTTTGGACGCCCTATAGAATGATTATTGTTAAATAAGACACTAAGAATAGAATAACTATAAACAAGTTTTTATTTACAATAAAATATATACATTACCACACCACAAAATATCGTGTGATACGCCAATGGAGCGTATCAGCAATTCAATTCAATGTTTATAACTCTGCACTTTTTAAAAGGTAAAAAAAATCCCTTTACAATTTTTTAAAATTTATTTTACTTTAAAAATATACAAAAAGGGGAAAGGTTCAAAAAAACCCTTTTTAATAGGCAGATAGCTTTAATTACTTTGACAAAAATTAGGAAATTTTTAATATAACTTATTACCTACTGACAATATCAGATGTTTAAAAAATTATTAAAGACTTAACTTTATAGAAAATGTAAAAAACAGTTACAAAATTTACTCAAAAAATCGAAGAAAAGCTTATTTAAATTTAGCAAACAAATTTCACTAGAAAACCGAAACGCCTTCCGGAGTCTATGAGGCGAAAATCTATCGATGTTACGACACAATTAAATATTGTTTTTTATTACTGTAAAAGTTAAAAAGTTCAAAGTCAAATTTAAAAATTATCAACGGAACACCCAGTATCATTTGCCACTTCTGTGACACTTGGTACAAATTATTTCCCAGCTATCTTATCAATACGTTTAAATATTACCTTCTTATGCAGCTAATCTCCTTCAATAACATTCACCTAATCACTTCCATAAACACTGCTCCAGCTAAAGCCTGTCCTGCTTCATTTCTTTACAATCACTTTAATTACACCTTGCCTTTAAACTTTGCGTAGAATGTGTCATTCTAAAATTGACACAGTGAACAGCTCTACTAGCTACTTTCGTACCAACCTTACAATTTATTGGTTACAGAAATAGATGTGTAGTCAAATTTCTTAAACTAACACGGATAAAGTAGTATTGCACTACCATGAAAAACTGAAATTATCATTAAATATTTAAGGCAACATTTCGGCACCTCGCCCGAAATGTTAGAGAGACTTTCAGACGACGTGCACTTTTCGCTGCAATTCTGCAATTCGTCCTACTACTTAATCTTAACGCGCACAGTTAGAGCTTTTTCGACGTTCCCACCCCTTTTTGCGATTGCCCGACCCTTTTGCGTTCACTAAAGGGCCCGAGCTCTTATTGAATGCGTCGACTCGCATGTCGTTATGTTAGCGTTGCATAACGACGGGCTGCTTCCTTTTTCTTGTTATTTTTAGATCGGTAAAAAAAATTCAAGAATGATTTGAATTTATTAAGGCGGTGTTGTCACGATTATAAGGGAAATCTACTGATTAAAGAATATATTTTATTATTTAATTAAAATTTAAAAGGAAATGTTAGCGTACTTTTGGCTATGGAAAAATAGCATTCTCGTTGCAAGAGTGTTTCTGCAACAATTAATGCTACTTGTTGTCTAAACAAACGGCTTCCACACATACCAAACGAATTACATTAAAAATTAATTAAGACCAGAACAGCATCGGTGTTGAAATTTTAACAAAGTAACATTTTAATTAAAAAATTTAAAGGATTAAGAATGATCGCTCCCTTTTCTTCTAACAGATGTACGTGAAAGGACTGACGTACATCTGTTAGAAGGAAAGGGGCATTGATAATGACTGTTTAGCCAAAAGCGCTCTGCTATGATAATTAATTTGTAATAAACGCGTTAATACTCAGTCTTCCTTATTTTCTTTATGTAGAACTTATAAAAATGCTTTAAAAGTAACCAAATTAAAAATAATAGATTATAATTAGGTTGGATTGATGACAAAATTTAACTTTTAATTTTGACAATAAATTTAATCAGATTTTATTAGACAAATTCGGCTGTTAACCTATTTCTGTAAATTAGGTTAATATATTGGTAAAGAATAACAATAACACAAAAGACCTCGATATTTTAGGAGTTAATAAAATTAATGTTGCTGCCTATAATGCAAAATAAGTTGGTTAAAATAATGGAACTGGTTAAAAAAATCAATACGGTCTAGTTTAAAAAATACTGAAATTTTTGCATAGAAATAATCATTTTATAGCTTTAAATGGTAAAACTGCTTTATATATAAAACAAATGTATAAAATTACACTTACCTAAATACTTAAAAATTATATAAACCCCAATGAACAGCAAACGTGTTTACACTAATTGCATGGCAAACACGCCGATTATAAATAAATATATAAATATAAAAAAATATATATAAATTTATAAGAATTTTTAGAAAGCACACTTTTAAATAATCCCACCTTAGACATGTTTTTGTTTTAATCTTTTACTTTTACTTTTAAAAACGAACAATAAAAAGCCGTTTTATTTTAAAATTCGTTACTATTTAAAAAATGTTAATATAGGAACAAACTGTGGATAGAGTCCAACACAAAAAAAAATATGTCTACATGTAGATACTCCACATCTATTACAGCTTATATACAAAACATGATTTGTTTTTAAACCATATTAGGTAGCTTTAATGCCATTAAACAAACTTATTTTCCCTTAGGGTCTAATTTATATTTGTTAGTAACAGAATATCTTAATGCTAAATGTAATGGAAAAGCATATTTATTAATTCGTATCGAGTTGTATACTTTCCAAAAAAAAAATATTTATTAAAATTAAACCATTTTATTTATTTCTATTAAATAGATAATTGACTATTTTTGGGTAAATAAAATATGTTGTATATATATTTTAAAATATTAAAGCTTTGGTAAAAATAGACTTTTACATTTTGTGACTAACGAAAACTTTGTTTTCTCAATTTCATCACTATCAGTTTGAAAAGACAAATGCAGGTTGTATTTGGATATTAGAATCTTACCCATTTATTAAAGAATCCCCACGAGCTCAAAAAATTACAATTTTATTATGAAGTATTTTTTAAACTAAAATTAAAAACGATTGTAAGTAAATAAATATTTAGGCAACATTCTAATATTCAAAATATCAATTTATTTTATTTTATACTGCACTGTACTATGTGATTTCCAAGACTCATCTGATTCAGGAAAATAGCTCATTATTATAGCACTGGGTTCAGGACATTTTTACTTCCCGGACTGAGTCGGGAAAGTGCTCATTACAGTACTGGATCCGAGAAATTTTTACTTTCAGAACTGTTTTTTATTAAAGGAAAACAAAAGTCGACATCACGGTGACACCTATACAGTATAAAATAAAACATTGTACAATACACGACCTCGTCGCCTCGTCCGTAAACATCTTAACTAACTACTTTAATAAGTCACTTTCCGCCCTTGTAACGTAAATACCTATTAATCAAAATTAATTAAGTTTTACAAGACAAAGATAAAGTAGGTAGTAAAAAAAGTGAGGAAAAATGCTACCACAAGTTCCTGTGGCTAAAATATGACGATCTAACCGAACTTCAGTCCAAAGGGAGAGCTTTTCGGAAATACAGAGTGTCAATTTGGTTTTAGATTTACATAATTAATTTAGTTAATAATTAGTGTATTGTCACAAATATTTAACTAAGGAGAAAGGAAGCTTGTGGGGTGAAAAATTTAAATCTACCCTTATATGTAAAATTTAGCGGGCGCCACTAGCTATGCCTTGCACTCATTTTTAGCAAAATATATTGCAAACCCAATATAAAGCAAAATATAATCTTTTCGCTTCATATTGCGTTCAATTATTACAATAATTTGGACCGACGTGAATTTTTTAAATCCAGATATCTCAACAACAGCTTTACCACATAGCCTTTTAAAAAGGTTTAAACGGAAAGAATAAAATTTGATTTAAAAAAAATTAAAAAAAGGGGCTTAAAAAATTTTTGTATTAAAATGTTAAAAATAAAGGTTATTTAAATTTTAGAATCAAAATAAGAAATTTAATTTTACCCCCAAAAAAACTTTTGAAAATTGTAACAATAACCAAGAAAAATCCTTTATAAAATACTTAAATAAAAAACTTTTTGGGCATGTTTTTAAAATCAATTCTTTGGCTGAAAGGGGTTTTTTTATTTTTTAAACCCTGTAAAAAATAATAAAAAAATTATGAAAAATTAAGGGGTTTTAAAACCCCCAACCCGTTTGTGGGCTTAATTTTTTTCTTTTAAAAACCCCCAATTTTTTTGGGTTTATTTTTATTTTTATTTCAGATTTTATAAATTGTATAATTTACTTGGGTTAGTTGTGGTAAGTTGTGGTAAGTTGTGCTTAGCCTTTTTTAGGTTTTTTTTGTTTCCTCTTTTCCAAAAATTTGTTTTTTTGGGGTTTTTTTTTTTGATTTTTGATTTTTTTATTTATTTGGGATGGGTGGAAGGGGGTTGCCTTTTTTTACCCAAACTTCCTCTTTTTGATAATTTAAAAATTTTGGGATTTTTTTTTAAAATTTATAATTTTATTATTTACTTGAGTTTTCATAACTGCATATTAAATTTTTTTATACATTTTAATTTAATTAAATTTTCCCTTTCCTTTTAAGGCTGATGTGCTGTTTTTATTTGTTACAAATTTGTTTTTAATAAAATAATTTATTTGAAGTAAAAAACCTTTTCTAAATCTCATTTTTTTATTAGGAAAAAGACAAATCTGGCACAAGTGCTCATTTAAATTGTGCTTCATGGCACTAAAGACAAGACTATCATTCGTTTTGGCCCGAAAGAACATTATAACAAGATTTCTAATCCAGCGATTCGTAACTTTAAAATGAAACTTCGCAATTTTAAAAATAAATTTTGTTATTGCTTCAAAATGACCTCAAAAAAAAATCTTTCATTCTACCAACTAGACACAGATATGGGGACCACCGGCTTAACGTGCCTTCCAAAAGCACATGTGAGAGGGTTTACTAGGCAGAAATATTTCACAGTGGTTTGCCATTGCCTTCTGTGAGGGCTATGAAAAATTCAATGGACAGTGCGGGGGTCTTCACGGCTAAGAGGCTGGTACGCTGCCACTACACCAACTCGCCACACAAAAAACAAATCCTAAATGGTTTAAAATATTGGTTACCTAATCAGTGGTAAAGGACCCACTGCATTTAATATTAGTAATTTTAACAATTAAAATTAAATACTATATTATTTCAATTTGTTAAATTTTTAATGTCAGACCCAGGCGTCCAAATTGTCCCATTATTCTGGTTGTAAATTTGTAAATTTTCGGTTTCTTGTGCAAAAAAATTAATTGGTGAAATCGAAATTCTGTTTTTATTTTCGCCTTAGTTTTCTATATATTCTTCAGCAACTGTGTCACTTTTCCAGTCACCATAGCATTTAACAATGTAAAGATCCACTCCGAAATCGGCCAGCAATAAAGCTAAAGACCTCTATATTTAATAACGTTACATAATAATTAATTTAACACTATTAAATGGGTGGATATAATTAGTCACCAAATTATTTACTTTTTGTTATTATATAACCTGGTATGTTCTCAAAATAATAGATCTGTCAGCAACTTGTTAAAGCCCAACTATTTGAAAACAATTATCAGTAAATGTATGTGAAATCACGCGAAAATTCAATTATTGACCAAAAAGTAAAATTACATTACCAAAACAAACCAGAACTAACGGAATTAAGTGGTGATTTTATGCGGTGATGGAAAAGAAATAAATAGGTTTTGATATAATTTATCTGCTGACAGATCTAGTATTTTGAAAACGCTGTTATTATTTTGAGCATGAAAATTATTTCTTAGGCATAATTTACATTGATTAATTATTTATTTATTTAAACACAACCTGTTATAAATTTGGGTACATAAGTTTAAAAACAAATAGGTTAATTTGGCATATGGGATTTGGTATAATAACAAAAGAATTTCTTTTAAGGACAAAAATTTATTATGGTTATTAAAAATATATTTTCCTTTTAAATGTGACTGCGTCCAGCTAACAAATTATTAGTTTGGACTTTCTAATAGAAGCATATTTAAATACAGTACAGGGGTCGAATAGATATTTACGTAATAAGTCCAGAAACTGAACTTTTACAGTATAAATGAGATCTTTTTGAAACGAATCCTGTAAAAGGATTTTCGGACGAATAATGTACAATATTTCATGTTATACCGTACTGTCAAAATTTATGGTTTAAAATAATAAAGTATTTTTAACCTGCTTCAAAACAAACATTAAATTTAAATTTGACGAAAAGATTGCCTTATTATATCCGAAAAACGGAACTGTCTTGTTTCTATTCCTGTCAAGCAAAAAAGTAAAGTCAGTTGAAAATTAATGTTATTTTACCATATTTTTGGTAAAATTGACAAAATAAAGAAAGATGGTAGAAATCTAATTCCTGATGAAATTTTGTAAAAATCTAATGGGGCTACAGTGCAGCTAGTATCAAAAAAAAAACAAGAGAACCGTTTAAAAGAGAGGTTTTGTTATAATTATTTGTTATAGTTTTACCCGACTAGTCAGGTATTTTTTTTACCGGACGCAATACTGTAAAAGTTTATTTTTCGGACTATTACCAAGTATTTTAAAGTGCGTTTTTCAGTTTAGTATAAAACTAAAGATTTAACTTTATTTTTTATATTTAACGTCTTGCAAATTGCGAGATAGATATTTTTTAAACTTTATTTAATTTTTTTAAATTTATTTAAGCAGAAAAACACGTTATATTACTAAAGTTTATTTTTGAGCAGGACATTTCAATTAACTCTTATTAATAAAGGGTTCTTCAATGGGGACGGGTAGATTTTGACAGTTTATAGCGACCATGTTGTTTAGGCGGCATCTGCCAAATCAGGTGTTTATTATTTAGTTACTAAAGACAAGTCGCCATGGAAAAATGCAGCGTTGAGCAACACGTGCAAATGATAAAACTTTATTATTAAAATGGGTGTCAAAGGATTTTATGGATTATATGGTCGTCCTTCCCAATTGACTATTCGAAGGTAAACAACCATAGACAACATCATGAGCTCGCTCACTGGGCTCTGAATCAGTTGGCAGCGTACGCCGATTTCAGCAAAAAAATCATTTTCAGCGACGCAGCCCATTTCTATATAAACGGGTGCGTCAACAAACAAAATTTCCGGATTTGGGAAGATCTAAATCCACACGATATCTACCAAGTTGCAATGCATTCGCAAGTAGTTTGGTGTGGATTGTGTGCCAACGGCATCATCGGTCCCTACTTCTTCGAAAACGACAATGGCATTGCGATCACTGTCAACGGAGAGCACTACCGATCGATGTAAAAAAAATTGGATGAAATGAATGTAAACAACATATGGTTTTTAACAAGATGGCGCAACATGCCAAAGAGCTCAAGCCACAATGGACATCCTGTACGAGCGATTTGGGGACAAGATTATCTCACGCCAAGGTGACGTGAACTGGCCACCGAGATCATGCGATTTGACCCAGTTGGACTTTTTCTTATGAGGTTTTCTTAAGTTGCAGGTCTATGCCAATAGGCTGCAAACAACCGATGTGCTCAAGTCAACATAACCCAGCCATCGCTCAAATTTAGCCTAATATATGCCCTAATATATAGTCATTGAAAATCGGACCTCTCGGATGCGCGCGACCCAGCGAAGCCGCGGTGGCCATTTGAACGATGTCATATTTCACAAATAATGTCATAGATAGGCCTTTTAAATAAAACAAAAAATTTGTAGATATCTTAAACACAATTTAATTTATTCAATTTTAACATCTACCCGTCCCTATTGGAAAACCCTTTATAAGAAGACCGAACACTATTTTAAATCAGATTGCTGCATCACTTCGTGAGAAAAGCGTCTGTCACCTACAGACGACCGGCCGCAAGAAGGATGTTATGTTTTAAGTGTTCCTTTCGTCTAGCTTTTTGGGTGCAAAATTAAAAAAAGAATGATTTTTACAACCTGTGTTTAGTGTATTAATTGACTTAAAATTTTTTCTTGGGCTCCACAAGACAATTGTTCTATTAGTATAAACTAGGCAAAGCCACAAATGAACAACCCGTACCGGTGCAAACGTAAACCTTTGCATGTAAAAAGAGTATTGGAAAAAAAATCTTTTTTCTAAAAGTATTTTTATGCATGCTATATTTAATTTTGTGGTAATGATAGGGTATAGTTTATGCTTATTTGTCCTCACTCCAAAAAAATAATTTCTGCTAAGATCTTAGCATACCTTTAGTTACCAAGAATAAAAAGAACCTTAAAATCATTCCTAACAATTTATGGGTACACCAGTAATTATATTATCAAAGATAAATTTTAAAATAGGTTTAAGAACGGCTTTTATATCGAAACCTTAATTATAAATTAACCTTAACTTATTTGATTAAATGCACCCCACAACAGTATATTAAAGCTTTACAGATAACCAATAGTTGCTACCACGCGTTGCAGATTACATAAAGGTCCATTTATACAATGCCAGTAACTGGCGCCAGTCTCACTGGCACGCCAGCGCTGGCACCGTAAAAGGCGGGTTTACACATGCAATGATTTACTGGCGCCAGTCTTAACGCCAGTTAAACTTTCATGCCAGTGAGCGTTTACACGGTTCCTGTATTTTGCTTGCCAGTTGCCTGTTTTAATTTATGTGTTCAACATTATGTCGAGAAGGGAGCTTCTAAAAAAAGTTGGAAGGCCGTTGATGGCGCGGAAAATGGATTTCTAAGAGAACTATGTTGGGCGCTTCCAATTCTCTTTTAAAAGAACTTGCAATGGAGCTCAGAGCTTTCGAAATCATTTACGAATGGCAGAAGAAGGTTTTAATTTTCTTTTACAACGTGTGAACCACTAATTGAGAAAAGAAACACCCATATGAGAGATGCTTGGTCGGCTAAACTTAAACTTCATATTAATCTAAGGTATCCAGCCACTGGCGATTCCTTTGCTTCTTTGCAATATTTATATCGTGTTCCAAAATGTACCATATCCAGGTTCTTGCCAGAAGTATGTGAGGCTATTTATATTGCACTAAAAGAATATATTCAAGTAAGTACCACACTTTATTTTTAACTTTTTTATTAGTATTAGTAAGTATGTAGTTGAAAAAACATTAAAAATATCAAATGTAAACATTTATTGATGTTAATTAAAAGTCTTCAAAAGTGTCGTTATCATTATTTAGAATCGACCCAACAGCCTCAGTTAATATATCTTGATTATTAAATGTATTATTTTGGTTGTCTTTACTTTCAAATGTTGGATCTTGTCTTCTTTCAGTGTAACGAAGATTTGGCGGCTTATCTAACTTATAAAAATTAGACAAATTATTATGGTAGCTATCTTGACTTTCACAGAAGAATCTTGTAAATGGCTTGTTTCAGCATTTATATTGCTATTAGGATTAGGTGGCTGATAATTCTTTATTTTTGCTTAACTAAATAAGGCTACACTTTCGGCATTTTTTTTAATGACATGCAATTGTCTTGCAAAAACAATCGAATTCATTACCTTTGGGTGGCATTTGAGTCAAAGTCTAGAAATTCCTTTGAAGTCTTGTATTGCTTTTTCTGTACTAGTTATTCTAGTTGTTTTATACCTTTTTGGAGCATTAGCAAGCTTGCTTGTTGGAGTGCGTAGTTCGTTATTAGGGGGCGACATTACACTTTCACTCGTAGAGGTCATACTTGCGCGACTAACTTCATCAACAGTCCCAGGTGACATCTGAAATTAAGTTTTTTGTTACAGGTGCCAAATACTGAAGAAAAATGGACTGGAATTATGCAAGGTTTTGCAACAAGGTGGAATTTTCCAAGCTGTATCGGAGCTTTAGACGGCAAACATGTAGTCCTAAAGTGCCTTCAGGGTCTGAATTTTACAATTATAAGGGGTCCTTCAGCACAATACTCCACTGGTAGATGATCAATACTGTTTTAATACATAGATGTTGGTGCTAACGGAAGAGCATCTAATGGAGGTGTATTTTCAAAATCTAAACTAAAAACTGCTTAAGGAATATTTGCCAAAACCTTACTCTCATCATGGCCCCCTAACAACAAAAGAAAAAATATTCAATTATAGACTATCGCGAACTAGACGAATCTTGGAGAATGTATTTAGCATACTTGTTTCAAGATTTCGTGTGTTTCAAAAACCTATAGCATTGTCCCCTGAGAAGGCAGATTCTATAGTTAAGGCTACATGCTCATTGCACAATTTATTGCGCAAAACAACTTCTACATATATTTTACGAGGAAGCGTAGATTAAGGGGATTTTGAAAATGGAAGCTTCATCCCTGGCTCGTGGAGATTGGTTTTTGGGCGACGGTAGTGTGCCATGGCAAATGAAGATGATATTTAAATAATATTGTTAATAGAAATGTAATACATAGATATTCTTACAAGTTTTGTAGCCTCTGTTTCAATTTCTGTTGACTGTGTCTCTCTAATTTGTACCACATGATGTAAAATTCGATCAGCTATTTTAAACCAAGTTAGCTTAGGTGTATATAGTTCATCGGTACCTGAGCCAGATGTTTTACTTCTTTCTATTTTTCCTAAATCTTATGTGTAAGCATCCCTTATAGAACGTATTTTGGCTTTAACTCCTGATGAACCAAAACCATCGATATCCATTGTTGTTTTGTGCTATCTGTAAATAGCAATGTTCCCTTGCTTCTTTGTTTTTATACTATTCAGAATGCACATCCCACAAACAAAGACACTGTTCATACAATTCTAAAAATTGTATAATGGTTTCTGACTTCCATTTCGTTTGTTTCTTGCTCATCGTGATAACATTAAACCACAAAACAACAACTTAAACTGTCACATTACAAACCTAACCTCAACTGATTTCCCGCGACAAATAGTAATCACTGGCGTGCCATGGGAGGTGTTTACACTTGCAAGTTCTAATTTTACTTGCGCCAGAAAAGTTACTGGCGCATAAAAATTTAGAAAGCTCCAAATTTTTTTATCCATGCATGCATGGGTAACGCTTGCATGCCAGTAAGTGTTTACGCATGCATTTTGAAATTACTGGCGCGCCAGCAGTTACTGGCGCCAGTAAATCATTGTATATGTAAACCACCCTTAAACACTTTTTCGTGCCAGTCCAGCGCTGGCCGACAGCACTGGCGAGAATAGAAAGTCCGACTCTTCTTCGTGCCAGTAGTTTCCACCTTCGTACCCCGTTACACCCGCACCAGTATTCCAGGCAACGCAACGTTTAAACACATTGCGCCTGTCAGTGGCATACCTAGAAAGGCTGAGTATTAAATTTCTTTGGTTTTTTTATGTATTTCTTTGAAAAAAATGATTAAAAGTTTAGTGCAGATAAAACTTTAAAGCTTGTTTTACTATATAGAGAGCAGAAATGCTTATATAATATTGGATGCTACAAATATAAAAAACCAAACCCGCACATCGGCTTTACAATAAATTCCGAAACAAATGGGTATTGAAAGAATTATGAGTAAAAATATAAAAAGTAAAATTAAAATTATTAAAGTATTTCTAGTCAAATTTTTCTTACATTCATTTTTAAAAAGAACACAGTAAAAATTCACGACTGACTGACATTATGTTAACGAATATAGTTCAGCGCTTTGTCAGTAAAAAAATTATCATGCCAGAGAGACTGGCGCCAGTTACTGGCATCGTGTAAATCGGCCTTAATGAAATATGGTTCTGGTATGTGCTGTCAATTGGCGTTTAAAATTTTTACAATGTTATTTTTTTACTATTTGGCTTTGATTGTGCTCAAATATATTTTTTTTGTTTTATTTGTAACTTAGACTTAGTAAAGGCTACATGATTGTTGTTAAAAGTTTTTTAAAAATGGTATTTCGTTGACGATATTGACTAAAAAAAATAAGGCCCCTCTACTGCACTAACTGTTTAATTTAAAAATTAAATGAAATAATGTAGGTATAAAATTAATTATCTTTTGAAAGCATTAAATTTGTTTAACTAGTTTCATTACTTTTTGCGACAGAATTGTATTAACTGATGGTGGTGGTGAAAATGTTTAGATAGAGTATTTCTGTGTATTTTCAATAAATTGTTATAATAGTAGTTTAATTTACAAGAAGTTCTTGCGTCTTTCCATTTGTCAAATTAGAGTGGCTTAATACTGTTTTTTGGCAACTATTTAACCCCCCTCTTCCCTAGTGAATGATGGTAAGGTTTTAGAACACCTTCTACCCAAAATTACGTGATTTTTTTGGTACAAAGTATCCTTAATTAAGCACTGTGACAAAAATCTCATTAAGGTCAAACATTAAGGTTGCAAGTTTTTTTTTTAAATAGCTTTATTGTTCGAATCGCGCTTAACAAAAAATAAATACACGTGATATCTCACTACCCCCCTCCCTAAGTTCTTGTGATATTACGTTTTTTTTTCCAAACCCCCTTTCAATCCTTTTCGGGCCTTACGTGATATGGACGATCTTAAAACAATATTTCAAATGGAATTACAGATGTGTAACTTGTGTAAAAAATTATTATTAATTAGATTAAAAAAAATTTTTTTTACGAAGTTTATGTTAAAAATAATTAAAAATTAAAATTTTAATGAACGCTAGGTCGAAGAGTGGGTTTTAACTACACATTAAAATGATACCACTTTGAGTCGATCATGCTAGCAGGGCTTAAATATATATATATATATATATATATATATATATATATAATATATATATATATATATATATATATATATATATATATATATATATATATATATATATATATATATATATATATATATATATATATATATATATATATATATATATATATATATATATATATATATATATATATATATATATATAATAATATATATTTTAATCTTTCCTTAACTCGCTATATATACACATGTAATTAATTTTAAAAATTATCGTTTTTGGTAATTTTTCCAAAGTGCTAATATGCTTAGTAAGATTAAATTTAAAAAAAAACGTTTTTTACTTTACTTTTTAAGATAAAAAATATACACCTACTTATAAAACAAAAGCTGAATCATTTTCTAAAATGTTTTTTATTTTTATTTTTTTATTTCGTAGCAATTTTTTACACAAAGGGTACAGTAGATCTTTTTTTTATGGTTAAAACCATAAATTATGTCTCTCTGATGGTTTTTCTCACACAGTACAGGTATTATTATAAGAAAATTAAAAAAACAAAATAGTTTTATACACTGAAATGTGACGTTTGCTAGCTTAACTTTATGTCTGTAAGAGCAAGTTGAACTAGTTAAACTATATGTAATCAAAATTTTAAAAATTATTATTTTGGTTAAATATAAAGATATTGTACGAATAAATATTTAGAGTTGGTGCAAATTGTGGTTAATGATGGTATGTTGACAAATTATTGGTAAAATAAACATTTAGATTATAATTTCTATCTAGTTTAACGAAAGCAGTGCCGAAAATGTAAATTAGGTAGTCCGAGCACACTAGATGACGGTTCATTAGGCAAATTGTGAGCGGAGACAATATTATTTAATCTGCTTGAATATTTATGAAGTTGAATTGTAATCAAAATTTGCCAACCTGTTAATTACTAAAGGATCTGGTAATTGAATTTGGCAATTAAAACCATTTCTAACGCGACTGCCAGCATTGACAAAGAGCTGAGCTATCGTGTGTTTTGCTTAGGACGTTGGTAGTTGGTTGTGATTTATTAGTCTAGGCGGTGGACAGATATTATAAGTAAAGGGTATTTCAATAGGGCTTTTGAATATTTTTATTTGCTACCCTTCTTACCTTAAGTTTTTTTTTTTGTTATTCAGGTTTTATTGCATTGGGGAATTCAGTGCAATTTTAACAGATAGGCGCTATACAACCAAACAACTTCTTTACATTTTTAAAACCTATTTTCAAAATCGGTCTTCTGTGAGAGCCACATATCGGCAAATTCGTAATTATTTTGCAAAATAGTGCATAAATTCGAAATTGCCAAATCTGTGCAGGATATTTAAACAAAAATACGCGAACGACCAGCTCGTTCCACTAGGAATATTAAGGCTGTTCACGAAAGTGTGACTGAAAACCAACAAGTGTCTGTTGAAAGGCGTTCACAACATTTGGGCCGAACTTCCACATGGCAAATTTTGAAAAAAGAGTTAGGTCTACATTCTTACAAGATTTAAATTACACAAAAGCTAAAGCCAGCCGATCATGGACAACGTCCTGCTTTTAGCAATTGAATCCTATTGAGGAAGCAGAGGACAATAATTTTTTGCAATAAAATAATTTTCAGTAAGTAGGCTCATTTCCACTTGAACGGTTACATAAATAGGCAAAACTGCCGCATCTGGGGCAATAAAGATCCTAGGTAGATTTACGAGAAACCAATGCATGTTCAACGTGTGACAGTTTGGTCCGGATTAAGGGCTAGGGGTATCATTGGTCCATATGTTTTTGAAAATGAAGACGAACAAGCTGTTACAGTTACAGTAAATGGAGAGCGATACTAAACGGCGATTGATGTTTTTTATCGGATGAGATAGTAGACATAGATGTAGACAATATGTGGTTCCAACAAGATGGTGCGACATGCCATACAGCACGAGAAACATTGTATTTATTGCATACACGGTTTTGAGGGAGGAGTATTTCAAGGAATGGGGACTTGACACAGCTGGATTATTTTTTGTGGGGCTATGTGAAAAGCAAAGCTTACAAAAACAATACCCTAACCATTTAACAATTAAAACAAGAAATTACACGAATAACTCAGAAATACGTTTAGAATTAATGGTATAAAACAAAACAATTTTGTGCTGCCGGAGAAGTAGTCGTGGTGGTCATTTGACAAATGTTGTAATCCACGTATAATTTTACACTGTCCATAAATTTCAAGTGTGTTTTAAATCTTTTATTTTATTCGTTACCAGCATTCAAAACCACTTATTGGAACACCCTTTATAATAAACAGCTCTTAACTTAACAACAAGAAAACAAACACTTATGATATGAGTTAAAAGGAAGATCGTTTTCCAGGTAATAGTTCGGTTATTTGTTGATGAATTAATTTTACATTTTATAAAAATTTATAACTAATAAAAACATATATTTTATTTTTCTAAAGTCAAAAATTTTTTAAACTTTATTATGTTTAATGTTGTTTACCTTTTGACAGGTACCAAATTTTGATCTAGTAGGCCAAAACAGGAAGTCGGGCATTGGTTGCTAATATCGAACTTAACACACACCATCGGATTATAAAAAAAATAAGAAAGCAGCAATTATTGCAATAATCCTAGATAGTTTGGAAAATTTTCTTAAGTTATAAAAATCCATTTAAAATTAATGTAACCTTACCCTACAACATAGATTACTTTATTCATTGAAAGCCGAATCGCGTTTATGGCCTTTACGCACTTAGTAGACGTGTAACTTCAGTATTCAGTTGAAGATAGGTTAGCGTAGTTGCTAGATCCACCACCTTCACCATCATATAGCAGAGAAAAAGTGATGACACCACTGCTATATGATGGTGATGACTTTAACCAATCTTGAAAAACTTGTTATGAAATATTTCCTAAAATAATTTTGAGAATTTTTGACATTTTTTGAATCTCCAGAAATAACGATTTTGTTGTGTCAATAAAATATATATATTTTTTAAAATTTTATCTCTTCAAAATACTTTTTTGGCTTAGCGGTCTTATAATTATGAGTAATTTACATATACAATATCATCCAATAATAGCTTTTGACAATTTTAGCATAAGCAACATAATATACAGGGTAATTTACGTTAAGTGTCCCATTAAAAGTTCCGGAAAACCAAAAAAAAAAAAAAAAAATTAATTAAGCTCACGGCCATACCGGGTAATAATCTACATTTAAAAATTTTGGCAAGTGCAGGGTTGCTAGATCTACCTGAAACCAATGGCAACATTGTAATTTTAAATAGTACACGCTATATTTTATTGCATATTCGGATTCTTTCTAAAATCTCAAGTAATTTTTGTTGACATCTACCTATACCTATCTCCTACCGTTTTTGAGAAAATAATTAATAACAATTTTTTTTAAGAAACACCACTATGTTAAAATGTTTAATATTTACGTGCCTTACCGAGCTGGTTACTAGAATTTTTTTTTGGTTTAGTCAATACATGGACTTTAAAGATCTACATGCTATAATAGCGATATATCTTACAGAGTGTCCCAAAATTTGCATTTTTACCGAATGTTAACAATAATTAAGACTTTTTTTTTTAATACAACATACTATATTTTAGCTCATTTTCGAATGGACTAATAATTTACCTACAAAATGTCCATATATGTTTCTATACCCATCTGGCACCGTTCTTTAAATACAAGCTTTTTTTATGTTTTTAAATACCATCAACAACTAACCACACCTAACAACAACTATTGTTGTCAAGTCAATTTAAAATATAGGTTTTTATGACCATGGCCTACCTAGGTAAATTTTAAGTTAAGCTAGTACTTTGTTGTGGATGGTATTTAAAAACATGGAAAAAATTAAAATTCGCTTGTACTTAAAAAACGGTGCCAGATGGGTATAGAAATATGTATGGATATTTTGTAGACAAATTATTGGTCCATTTAAAAATGAGATAAAATACAGTATGTTGTATTAAAAAAAAAAAGAGTTTTAACCATTATTAAATTTTGGTAAAAATGCAAATTTTTTGGGACACCCTGTAAGATATATCGCTATTATAGCTTGAAGATCTTTAAGGTACATGCATTGACTAACCAAAAAAAAATTATAGTAACCAACTTGGTTAGGCACCTAAATATTAAACCTTTTTACATAGGATGCTCCTCAAGAAAATAAGTAATTAATTATTTCCTTAAAAATGGAGAATATAGGTGTAGGTAGATTTTAACAAAATTTACTTATAATTTTATGTAAAATCCGAATATGCAATAAAATATAGGGTGTTCTATTTAAAATTACAATGTTGCCATTGGTTTCAGGTAGATCTGGCAACGCTGCACTTGCCAAAATATTTTAGAAATGTAGATTATCACCTGTTATGGCTGTATGCCAAATTTCAAAAAGTTCTTGTTTTTGGTTCTCCAGAACTTTTAATAGGATCCTTAAAGTAAATCACCCCGTATACTAGTAGCGGCTTTGGGATTTTTAAAATGTTTTATACAGGAAGTGAGACATAGGACCCACATCAAATATACAGCAGATAATATTGGTTTAAAGGGTAAAAAAAATTCTTGTTTGGTCCCCCAGAGATAAATCTAAGTTTTAGAAGCGAATCCTGTATTTGCATTTTTTTTTAACTTCATCAAATTTTATTGTCAAATCCCAAATTTCGCAAAGAGATTGCCATATCCCAATTCCAAAATTTCGGGACTAAAAACAAACCAGGGACCCTGGATTTTGAAATACCGGGATTCCAAACTTCAAACCCTATAAGTAACGTACTCCCATGACTCACATCGGAATCAACTTTTAACTTTTAGACTCTTTTGATAAATGAAATTTTGTTTTGATTTGATCATTTTGCTTACTACCTTGTTACGAGGTTAATTTTCTATTTTGTCAGTATAATGTATATGAATTTAAAGCAGGGCAAGCCAAAATTGTAAATAGTGCAAACGTACTCGTTTATGGTTCATTAAGTAGATTGTGGTCAGCGAAAATAAATATTTAAATGGCTTGAATATTTCTGAAGGTCAATAAGTTGTACGAAGTATTTAGAAATTTATTTCGTACAGAACTTGATTACAAAGTTTAGTAAAAAAAGCTTAAGAAAGTAATATATTACATATTAAGATATAGTGTATACTTTATACCAATTTAGCAAATATATTTGTTTACTACTGTAAAGTATTCTTATCTTTTATTGCCCCTATTTTGTTTTTGTTTTTTTAACTATGGAGGACTTTAAACTTATAAAATTATTAGATTTTTCTGCCTATTTTATTTTTATCCCAGGATAGCAAAAATTTCTATTTTTATATAAAATTATCTTAACAACCTTTTTGAAATATGTCACGGTTAGTTTTTATTCCTAGGTTTGTTTTTAATAATTTAGTTTGTTTACCTTAATGCAGTTCGGTTTTATTTTTTTTTTTGCAGATTATTTTTGGCAAAAGGCTCCAAATTTTATTGTAATTGATGGGTTACTTCTGTCTTTCTATCGCCTTTGGTATCCTACCTTATGCTTTACGTTGCTTTTTCCCCTTGCAGTATGGTGTACTAAAAAATTAACATAAGATACCTCGAGTCGATAACTGGCCTTAATTTTGTTCGATGCAACATTAATTTTGAGGTACATCTTTCACTATTGACTAAACCAAGCTTATTAAGTAGGTTAGATTCACTTTGTATAAATCAATAGTTTCTAATTTACCTTTAAAATGTTTGTATTTTGAATTAACCATGTCAGGGGTTCGTAACCAAATTTTGTTTCTCCAGGTATTCGGTATGGTTTTTCCCCTATATACAATCCTCGACAGCTTGTAGGTTTGTCTAGAAATTACATTTCCTTAGCAGTTTTGCTTTTATTGGCTATGTAGGAAGGGTTGTTTACATTACCTTCCGTATTTACCTTAGTTTGTTTACTTTATTTTTCCATTCCCAACAGTTGTCGTGGGGTCACAAGGGCCAGAGCAGTTTCCTTTGCCTCCAGAGTCTTTTTTGTACAGGTTCTTTGTATTTTATCCTCTTTGCATTAAAATTGTAAACATTTATTATTCTGGATTGTTATATAATTTTGTTTGAATATATTTTTGACAAGACAGATGACAGTTCGAGGGAATGTTATTTGGGCAGCGTGGGTAGGCAACTCAAAATGTTGTAACGATGTTGCCAATTTGGGGGCGAGAAAATTCCTAGAATTAGCAGCGATGTGCGTGCGCCCACTGGTGCTTTTTGAGAAGGACAAAGGGCCATCGGCCATGTTTTACCACTTTCACGTCAATCTTCAAGCCGAGAACTAGGAAAATTTGCAGCTACTGGTATTGAAGCCATCTTTGTAGGATTTGTGCTGCAAATTTCCCAAAAATCTTTCCAGATTTAACTTACCTTGGGTTTTGTGTGAATTTTGTTGGTTTGCGTTGCCTTTTTGGCCGTTTTTTGGAAATAAATCTGCACTGCAGGACTTGTAGTTCGACGCCGCAGGGATCACGTGTTAGTTGAAAATACCCCTTAACATCTTGGGTAAGTTCTTCTGGACTTATTTTAACTGAGTATTTTCCGTATAAAACGGTACATTAATAGATTTATTTGGGTTTTCTTACGACGCGCGGGTGGTTCAGGGGATTTTCATTTTTTTTTTATATATTACGTCATGCGTTGGGCAAGTCGAATTTCGGTAAGAATTAATTATTAATTACCCTAATTACACCAATTTACGGGGTTTGTTGTGGTCAATTTATTGCGAAAATCGCAGTTTTATTGAATTATTCTTTTTTGTTGTTTTTTTTTTGACAGTTACGTTAATTGGCTACTCTAATTAGCGTTAAAGTTTTAATAAATCGCCGTTAGATGGCACTTGTGTATAGATTCTTTGTCTCTTTTAGTATTAATTAATTTTCTGGGGTTAAATTACCTTCTTTTGGTAATAAATTTTAATTACTAAGTTTTTTTGTCATAATTTTTCTTTTTGAGACTTTTATTCAGGGTATAAGTATCTGGGTGACTGTTCGAGACCTATTTATTATTTAAATTGTCAATTTAGTACTTCGGAAAGGCTTTTGTTATACTTAACAAAAATTAGTTAATTTTTTTACCTTATTTAATTAGTTTTGGGCTTTTACCTACGATTAAATACAATCGTATGGATATATTACCTTTTATTTTACACTAGTTAACTGGTTGTTAATTAACTTTTGGTAGCTAGGGAATATGTTCTTTTTTTTTTTGGTGCCAATGGAATAGGGCATAATGTTTTTTTGTAAACTAGTTTACTGAAACAATTTTATTTTATGTTATCTCGATTTAATGGGATTGTTTATTTTTTTATGATTAATTAACGTTGCTTACTTAATAAGTAACTATTTTTATTTTTTTTGCTAACTGAAAGGTCTCGAACCAAGCACCAGATTTTTAAAGTTTCCGTATATTAACTTTTTTTTAATGAAACACATACAGTATGGGATTTGAGGGAATTTTCTTGGGATTTTTAAAGTCGCTTAATTATCTTACGTTTTATTGGGTTTTAATTAGTATTGAATTTTGTAGGGGCCATTTTTCTTCACATGGGCCATTAATTTTTTTTTTAACAGTTTTCGCTTTGGTTTGGAGGGGCCATCAATTTGGTAGAAGTTTTTTTTTTGGAACGGGTCAGAAAGAGTGACCATCTAGCTGGTTAATGTGTTGTTTGTTGTTTTGGACACCATCGCTCTTCACGGTGTAGTGGCTGGCACACCCGCCATCACTTGGAATCGACAAAACAGGCAACATTAAAATTAACCCACTAACAATTTTTATTTATAACTTTTAAATTAAGAATTTAGGACTCTACCTTTTAAATTTTTACCCCATTGTTGTTAATTATTTGCGGCCTTTTCTTTTATTTTTATTGTAATATATTTTTTTAGGTAAATCTATATTCTTATTGGTTTTCAAATGGTGCACCTGGTCATTAAATTATTGTTAATTAAATCATTCTAAGCGGTATTTATACATTGTTTTAAATTTTATATATATTTTTTTAAGTTAGTCAGTTATTAACTCAGCGCATTCACCATTTTATTTCGGTTATATAATTTTCTTGTAAACTTTTAAATTATAAATTTAAATTTTGTACATTTCATAACTCAGCGCATTCTCCATTTTATTTTGATTATTTTTTTTTTTTTGTGTAAACTTAAATTACAAATTTATAATAAATTCTATTAACTATTTGTTTCAAATATAGTGTTTTATTTGGCTCGCCTAGTGTCTCCTTTTTCTAATGTTAATATTGTTTAGTAAAATTTTTCTTGTCTGAGTGGTAGTAAAGTTGAACGAGAGTTCCCAATTAAACCTTGGAAGGTCTCTGCTAGGCCTGGCACCAAAAGCAGTGGCGCCCAGTTTAACCCCCCCTACTCTCCGGCAAATGAGTTAGGGCATTTTTGCACGCTCTCTCTGCTACTCACCTTCAGCTTTACTGTACTTTTGCTATTTAATTGTTATTAATTTTATTTAAAAAAAATAAATAAATAATATTTTTTTAAAGGCTGCCAACGGCCAAATAAAAGTTGGAAAAGTGTTTTTAGGCCAAAACACTTGGGCTAAAGCTACAGCGTGACAAATAAAGAATTGAACCTGATAAAAAAATATAAAATAAGTTTAAAAATTTTGGTCCCAGGATTATTTCTAAGGCCCACAAATATCGTTTCGTATCCTGGGCAATCCAAGCTAAGCTAAGGAATCTGCTTTTTGTACTTTGTATTTCTTTGTGATTTTGGACTCCATCTGTGTAGCTTGTACCTAAGTTAACAAAAATTTAGTCACTTGTTGTCGGCTTTTTACAGCATATCAAAGTCTGACAATTACAAACACCCATGGATGCGAAAAGACGATGTGTTGATAATTGATTAATGCTGTTTGCTAATATACGCAAGGCATACATTTATAAAACTCTTTACAAGAATGTAAAATTTGTGTTTCAGAAAACCCAGCTTGTATTCGTTTTCCAATATATTAGACTTAAATGCCGGTTTAATAAAATTATTAAAAACATATTTTTTAGCCGCACTTTAAATTTATATGTTTTATTACAATTTTTTTAGACTTTAATAGGTCCGAATTAGTAAAGTTTACTTAGATATTGCAGTAATACTGTAGTAAAGAGAGCACTACTCTTAGGGAAAACTCATACGGCCGGATAACTATCTCGTTGTTAAAGTTTCCAACGAACTTGAAATTGTGTTAAATTTAACAAAGTGAAAAATGAAAAGACTTGACAACGGAGCATATTTTATGGCCACGGATTGACAATAAATGATAAAGTTTAGGATTTTGCATTCAAAATCAATAAATCATATAAAATATAAATAATAACCTTGCACAGAATATGAAAAAAAAAAAATAGGTTTGGCACTCCAACAAAGCAATTTTATATATTTTCTTTAAAAACAAGCAGTACGATAAATAGTTCAAGTGACCAATACTGCAGAACTTCTTTATTTTTGGTTTTTTAACAGGTCCTTTAATATAACTCATGCTTAGGGCGTGTCCAATGCTGTAACATGCGGTACAAAAAAACCGTTAGAGACCCGACGGGGTAAATGTCCGATTCGCCCTAGTGCCTTGCCAAAAGCCAAGTTAAACGCACTTCAGGGTCTAAAACTTGATCAAAATATATCTTTGCAATGAAAAGATGTTCTTGGTTACAGAAGCAGCGCATATAATTATAATATTTTTACACGCAAGCTAAATGAATTTCCAATCAAGAATTTATAGGGTTTGGAGAAGTTAAAGAGCGTTTTCTGCGATTTTAAACTGTTCTATTATAAAACTCTATAGAGTACTCTATGCTCTAAGGCGCGGAAAAATTTTTGTCACTAGAAAGCTGCTCAGATTATTCATCGTAACCTTCGATCATGTACTACTAGATGCAACCTTGCAACTTGGTCGTGCGATCTACGTGCGTGAGAGAGAAAGGAGAATAAGAATATAACATTTCTCTTATGCTCTACGTGCTGATTAGCCGACGGAGAGTGATTTATCTCACGCCGACCAATCAGCACGCCGAGCAGGGTATATACACCTCTCCGCACGGCATGCTGATTATTTGGCGTGGTATATACAATTCCCCGCGAACTACTTAGGACGTAAAGCAAAAGAAAAATGTTGTACTCTTATTCTTATTTCTCTCTCACGCACATTTTTTGCTTAACCAAGTTGCAAGGCTGCCTCTAGTAGTACATACTCAAAGGTTGCGATGGATAATCTGAGTAGCTTTCTAGGGTGAAAAAAATTTTGCGTCTCAAAGCATGGTGTGCTCTACAAAGTTTAACAATAAAAAAGGTATCGAAATACCTAAATGTTAAAGGTCCATTTTATAAGTTAGATTCAAGTAAAAATTAAGATAAAATAAGAAAAACTTAAGATTTTAGAAACGGATGTTGGATTTATATTTGTTTCTATATTTTTAATAAAAAGTTTAGATGTCGTAGGTAGTAGAGTAAAAAAATGTTGAAAAAATTCTTAATAAAAATTAAAATTTTGTTTGTTTTCCTGAAAGTAAAAATCAAATCAGTAGCTATTTCTTCGTTAAATTTATAAAGAAAATCTACTAAGCATAAGTTATATTAAAGAACCTGTTAAAAAAAACAAATTTTAAGAACTTCTGTAGTATCGGTCAATTGAGCTTTCTATCGTACTGCTTGTTTTCGAAAAAAGTATATAAAATTTTTTTGTTAGAGTGCCAAACCTATTGCTTGTTTTAATATTCTGTGCAAGGTAATTTTTTATGTTTAATTGATTTTGAATACAAATTTCCGAAATAAATCATTCATTGACAAATGGTAAACATTTAAGTTATGCTCTGTTGCCAAAAGTTTTCATTTTAACCTTTTTGTTAAATTTAACTCATTGTTAAGTCCATTGCCAACTTTAACAACAAGATGGTTACTCGACTGTTAGAATGGTATACGCAGGTGGTGTTAGTGAGAATAGCTATTTAATCTTGGAAAGTAATCTCTCAACGTTATTAAAATATTTAAAAAATTGCTTTATTTATTTTAAATAGTAAGTAGAATAATTAAAATGACAAAAAATTTAGCTGCCCAAAATAAAAAAAAAAATCTTGAACCGTTTTTCTGATTTATAAAAAAAATATAACCAAAATGTTATTAGTTAAAGTTATTTTATATATTGTTTAAGGTAAATCTCCAAGT
Organism: Listronotus oregonensis; assembly: GCA_019359885.1. NCBI lineage: Eukaryota > Metazoa > Arthropoda > Insecta > Coleoptera > Curculionidae > Listronotus > Listronotus oregonensis. The sequence goes on along the minus strand of JAHBCN010003426.1, from coordinate 45,759 downwards.
CTATGAAGGTCAGTTGACTTGTACACTGGTTTGTACCCCATGACCAAGGTGGACTCCTCTAGCAAGAGCCGTGATTTGTTTAAAGCGCGACTAAAGGGAGAGTTAAAGTAAAAAGCAAAGAAATTGTTTTTTTTATTACTAGACTTTAAGTAATAAAAGCCTATTTCTGAGATTATCATCAAGATTAAGTATATATATTTAAATAAATTAGGGCAATTTAAAACAAATTATTAGTACTAGTTTATTTTTAAGCTATTTTTTTTAATTACCATTTTTTTTCTGTTAATACTATATCGTTCTGTTAAATATGTATTTTATAAATTATAAATAAAGAAAATTTAATCTTTAATAAAAAATATGAAAAAAAGTGATACATTTTACAGCTATTTTTACACACGCTCTATATCCTATAAATTTATCGAGACCTTTTAAAGTTATAAAACCATCACAATTTTTTAAAAGATTATACTAAAAATCTAGTCGTAAGTACACCCAATAAAAAATAATAATGGCGCTAGTATGCTGCAAACAAAATTTTATTACCCGGGAAAAAACCTAATGAGTAATAATGGCGTAAATTGCACACCTGCTACCCAGAAATAAAATTGATAACAACTTTAAAGACCTTAAGGGTTAAGTGCTTGTTTAAGGAAATTAAAGTCGTTTATAAAAGGCTGACAAGTTGATTGCATAATCCCGAATAAAAGATACATTCTATAAGATTAGTTTCTTACTGCGTCTGCTCAACGCGATGGCTCATTTATTAGTAATATCTCAGTTAAAAAAGCAATTCATAGATAATTAATTTAATTTATAAGTCATTCTTTTAATTATAAAAAATACAGATCAGCTATTAAGATATAAAAGCAACATAGATAAATTACGAAGTGGGGTAATCGCAAGAGTACGAATTTGTTGGTAAATTTAAACAATTTTTCCGGAAATATGGGCGTACGCATTTATATCAGAGGAACGGTAACAAGCTTTCGGTAAAAGATTACTGATTTAATTAGTATTGGTCTTCCAAATATTGTGGAGTAAAAACGGTTCTTTGAGGTAACCGTATATATGTTAATAAATTATGAAAATATTCTTTTTATATTACAGGCTAAAACTATAATTTTTAATTTTACATTTTTGCTACAAAATTGTATTTATATATATATATATATATATATATATATATATATATATATATATATATATATATATATATATATATATATATATATATATATATATATATATATATATATATATATATATATATATATATATATATATATATATATATATATATATATATATATATATATATATATATATATATATATATATATATATATATACTTTTACCATTATTTCACGCCTTCGGTGGATTTTTAGTGATATGTCCAGGCGTAATGCCAAGGACAGTTTAGAAGGGTGAGACGACTGACACTGCGAATTATCCCAACTGTCCCCAGAATGCTGCATCCAGGTTATGGCGTTGTCAGACAGGTTTAATTCAGATGCATGCTCTTTAAGCTTCTTGTGTACGAGGCCGTTTACGCTTATGATCATTGGCATCATCTTTACACTCCGTAGGTCCCAGATGTGTTTTATTTCGCGTGCCAACGCTTCATATCTAGCAACCTTTTCGGTGTAGGTTTTCGTCAGGTCGTAATCCTGCGGCACTTCAAGCTCTATGAGGATGGCGCTCTTTTCGGATTTGTTCCATACCACTTATGAGGTCTGCTGTTCTGCATTGGTCTGTCTGTTGTAATGGTGAAGTTACAGTATACCTTGATGGTTCCGGGTTGTACTGGTGATGAAGAGTAAAAGCTTTCAATAGATCTCCGTCACGACGGATCAACTGGTGCACAACCTTCCCCATGTTGTTATGACGCTCAAGAGATCTGATATTCGCGATGCCGATCATCCTGCTAACAAACGTTGCACAGTTTCTTCGGCTCTGTTGCACAGCCTACACTTGGTTGTCTCAACCTGCTGCTGCATTATCAGTCGCGCGTGAGTTCGTGTTGAGACGACCTGGTCTTGGATGGCCATCAGCATGCCTTTAGTTTAAGAAAAAAGATACTCAGCAGTCAGGTAAAATTAGACATCACACGGTCTACGTCATTTTGTTATAGAAGGGCTTTTAAGCGCCAGCTTTACCTAAGCTAATATAAGTGGGTCTCTTTTTCATGTTCCATTAGATCTGATAGGTTAAGTGCTGTGTAACCTTTGTAACAGAATATAGCTAAAGGGACATTAGTAGTTTCCATTTAAAGTCAAGGTAACTAGAACGATTATAAAAAAATATATAGTATATATACTAAAACTTGTGTTCACAATGATGTTATGCCTTATAAAATTAATTTGTCACAGTCAAAATAAATTCGACGTGGTATGCAAACATAAGCAAAGCCATTGCCGCCTTTGAATTATGAAGATTTCAAGTCCTGTGGATTTTTTTTATTAAGCTATTCTTGATGATGACCTTATTTATCTTGATAACTTGAACGGAAAGATACGCTCATTAAAAAAATTGCCTCAATCTTAATCTAATACGTCAAGAAACAGCAGTGTCTCTTTTCATACTAATTTTATTCGGATATCATTCTCTTCCTGATAAAAAGTAAGTACTATTGGGACTTAAGTACTGATATGAAAGTTACCATTATAACAAGTGCAATTTCAGATAAAAAGAAAAAAAGAAGTGCAGGAGAGAACTACTTCTATTGTGCATTCTATGTGCATAAAATGCAATGTCGGTTCATGTTTAACCTATAATATTAGCTTTCATACAACTTTTTAACAACAAAGGACGTTACAAGAAAATGCAGGGGAATTACGTTTCATTTATGTGGCAACAGTAATTTTATGAAAATGAAAGTTTTTTTTTTAAGGTTATTATTATTTCAAAATAGCCTTGATATTAAAAAATAATGGTAATTTATAAAAAAATACAATTTTTGTAACCTCCACCCTTAAGGGTAAATAAGTTGCAAACAGGTTTAGGTCTAAGGTAACTAAAGATAAAGTATTTTTGTGGGGTCATTGATCCTTTTATAGTTTTTTTCATTATAAGTAACTGCCGAAACTCAAAATACATGTTAAATTTAACTTAGTGGCTTTGAAATAAAGCTATATAAAAACTTTTGAAAACAATGGAGCTTATAAAAGTTTCAGACAAGTAATTTAAAATAGGGAACGCGTTCCAAAGGGAAACAATGACACTGTTTTCCATTTAACATTCATAATGGCTTTTCATAGTGAGAAGACGTCGTTAATAAACCTAAACAATAAGCGGACCTTAAAGGGGTATTCTTTATCTTTTGCGAAAAGTTTAACAAGTTGCTTTCATTTATCTTAACTGTCTTATTAAATATTAAATAAGACTGGCAGATTTTTCCTTTGTCTGGTAACTTGTAAATTATTTAAACTTTTGACGGACACGTGTAAAATTGCGGTTTACTTGGTAACTTAAATGTTGGTTAAAGTTACTCTAAAAACAAAATACGTTTTTTGGATACATATATTCTGCATCATTGGTCTGATTATTGATTAACTGATGATATTTAGTTTCCAAATTTAAATTTCCCAATTTGTTATCATCCCAAAACCGGTTGCAAACTTCTGTTGCATTTTGTTTTACCTCTTCTAACGACTTGACATTTAAAACTTAAAAATAGACAACTGGTAATGAATTTTAGGTGGGGTGGGTTAGAACACACAGATTTCATGGGTAGAATACTTTTAATTAAAAAAGTACGACATCAACATTATTTTTCGTGTTAAACCACCACACCTTGTAAGATAAGATCAGCTTGATGAGTAGTGTGATGAATAAGCGAAGACTTCAAACTTTTGAGTTTGATTCGGATTTTACGTTAAATTGTAACTGACGTTATCGATACCTTGATGGAAGGTAATTTAAAAGTAAAAGTTATATGAATAATGTTCGTGGTGCCACTACCGCGTTGTCTAGAAGTAATTAATAATGTTTGTGCTTTCTGCTCTTTAACCAAAACAATAGTGCACCAACTTTTATCTTAATCTGCTCACGTACAATTGTGTGAGTAGCTATGCGTATATTAACAGTCCTGTTCCCTAAAAAAGAAATTAAAATTTAAAAATTCTGCTATGAAATCGATTAGTAAATTAATAGATGATATATTATGTCATTAGATGCCGATTTTTTATACCGGGTGGTGCATCGCCAGACTGGCCATAGGAAATCCCATGTAAATTTTGATACATTGAAATATTGGCTCCCCTATTGACTTTACAACAAAATTGTATTAGACTATTTTGAAAACGTTGATTGGATTAGCTCACATACTAAATTTCGTTTTTTTCTGATTAGGCAATTAAAAGTTATTTAAGAAAAACTATTTGTAAAATCGTTGCATACCTGCTACATACCTTAATGAATCCACCAGTAAAAATGTCTTGTCTTTTTATTTCACGTTTTACTTTATATTAGTTATTTAAACATGTTTTACAGTATTGAAGAGAAAATAATGGTTGTAATCATTTAATAAATACAAGTAATTACATTGATTTACATAATGAGATTTTTACGTAATTGAACAATTTTATAGGAAGGTGAAAAACACACTTAAAAATACGTTTTAACACAACACATTGAAACTAAAAGCTAATGTTTTTTAATTAGATGCTCAAGCAAACCTCCGTTTACTTCTAAGCAATATCCTAAACGGTAATAAAATTCAGTTCTTACATTATGAAGTTGATATGTCGATAGTCGATCGCACGCCGCTGAAATTGGAACTTTTAATTCATCTAAATTTTGATAATTCAAATTTGTATAAATAACATTTTTAATATGACCCCAAAGAAAAAAGTCGTTTGGCGAAAGATCAGGAGACCTAGCTGGCCAATTTATGGTGTAATTTGGTCCTATAGTGAGTCCGTTGAAAACATTTTGAACATATTCTCTTACTTATCGTGAATTGTGTGCAGGACAACCATCCATTTGAAACCAAATGTCTTGATGGTCAGGTGCAACTTCTTTCCATGCCGGCCTCACTTGATTTTGTAATAGTTCTTAAAAAGTTTTTGTTTCCAAATTGTGATTCAAGAAAAAAGGTCCAATAGTCCGATGTTCAAATATATTCGCCCAAACGTTTACCTTTTAAGGGTATTGAGTCCTTGAAGATACAAATCTGTGTTCATTTTCTTTGCTCCAGTATCTAATGTTTTGAACGTTTGGTTCATTGTTTAATGTGAAGGTGCATTCGCCACTAAAACAAAAATTGCGTAAGAAGTCCCTATCGTTATTCGCCATTTCCATAACTTCAAAACAAAAATCTGCTCTTCGGATCTCATCGCCTTCCCTTAATTCCTGATGTCTTTGATATTTGTACGGATAATATTTATATTTCTTTAATTTGCGTAGTACTGTGCTGTGATCCTTTTCTACAACTTTGCCAAGAAGACTGGTGCTTATTCTTTTATTTTCTTCTACATGAAGTAAAACATCTAGATCGGCATTATTTTCTTGAGCTCTTCCATCGAGTACATTATTATTTTGCTCTAAGCAGTTGCATTTATTAATAACAGTACCTTTTGTCTCAAACTTATGAACGATATTTTAAACTGTTGTCTTACTTGGCATGTGTCTGTCAGAAAAAAACATGTCGTATACTCTTCGATAACTATTTTCCATGCAATACCATTTAATCATTGTTATTTTCTCTTCAATACTGTAAAACATTTTAAAATAACTAATACAAAGTAAAACGTCAATTAAAAGGTTGACAAGACATTTGATTTATTACTGTTGGATTCATTAAGGTATGTAGCAGGTATGCAACGATTTTACAAATTGTTTTTTTTTTAATAACTTTTAATTGCCTTATCAGAAAAAAAAAGAAATTAAGAATGTGAACTAATGTTATCAACGTCTTGAAAATAGTTTAATACAATTTTGTTGTAAATTTAATAGGGAAGCCAATATTTCAATGTATCAAAATTTACTTGGGATTTCCTATTGCCAGTCTGGCGATGCACCATCCGGTATAGTAACATTTGTCTATCACTTTTGGTTTAACCAGATCTGACAAATTTTGGTATTTTAAATGATATACCCGGTATGTTTTTCAAGAATTATATTGAACAAGACATATCTGATATTAAACCTGTATTAAATCCTATACCTATTTTAGTTTGGTTACCTTCAGGCAAAAATTGACTTTCCTAATAATATTACTTCAAAAATCTTAATGGCACTCCAACATTAGATTTAAATTAAGCATAACTTTGTGATCATTTTTGTTTATGGAGACTTTTATCTAAACCTTAGCTATATTTTAGCCATCTAGCGCTATTAAGCGCCGTAAAGATCGGTAAGAATTGTCATTCGAGCGATTAAGTTATAATGTCATTGACGGCTAATCTTAACGGGGGTCTCAAAGAACGCCGTAAGGGCAATAATCCAACGTTTAACACTGGTGACATTATCAAGTGAAAAGTTATAACTTATAACTTCTCTCGTCAAATAAAATGTTCTTTTTTTTAATTTTTCCTATTTATTTTTGTGCGGTCATTCTATTTAACTTTAATGTTTTTATAATACATGTTTTTACTATTTAATTACTTTTTTGTACTTTTTTTTATTGTAATAAACATAATATCCATTGGTCCATTTTTTTCATTAAAAAACCATTAATGTATCAAAAAAGATACATTGTGTATCTTTTTTGGTGTAAATAAACTTATAATATTGTTAGGGTTTTATCACATGAAAATAAAATAATTTACATTTAATACACAAAAGATCTTTATTTTCTTGCTGGGCAAAACACAATTCATCAAATTTTTGTTTTATTTTATTGTTTAAAATGGATATTAATGTAATATTTTTTTTATTAAAAATATTAAAGAAACAGAAACTCTTATATTATTACCTTTCTAAAATAAGCTGCAATGTTTCTTTTGGCTTTGCCTTTACAAATATTCCGATAAAAAATTCATGCAAATTAAATATTCCAGCTCCAGAAATTTTACGAATTTACCTTACCAAGCGAAAAATATTTATGAGTTCAGTATACACAAAAGGCAAATAAGGCTTTATTTGTAATAAATTTGGCCGTTTATCGGAATCGCATAAAAAGGATTTTTCGTTTTGGAACGCACATGAGAGGGCTCGCATTTTACACTACACAATCGAAGGAAAAATGTTTTTCGAGAACGTTTCAGATAACTAAATGGATGTTTAGAAAGAACTGATATTGGAAAAATCGGCTCGTATAAAAGATGCTTCTAAGGTTCCTGCTTTTGACGTTTAACAGATGTGAGATATACGTTATCCCATTACCTGAAGATACATATTTCGTTTTATATAAGATATGCCTTATTTATTAATGTCAGGCATGGTTTATTGTTGCTTATGTTTTTCTGTTACAAGAACACAATTTGCTTCATACAGTATCAACAAAAAGTTTTTATAATATTTTTTTAAATTTTGATTTTACTAAATTAATAGCTACATTTTTTCATATTTTAGCTAGTTTTAATATTTTGTTACGAGTTCATATTTATATCAAATTACATATTAAGTTTTGTGTAACAGCTGCAAAAACTTTCGGAGATATCTGAAAAAAAAACGAAAATTTGTGATATGGTTTTTTTTTCTGACATTATTCAAGACGCTATGAGCAAAGATAAAACACTCTCCCATAGCAACTTCTTAAGAGTGCATTTACGCTACACCTTAGGGGTCAGGCGAAAGGACGCGGAGACGGTGGGCGGAAACTAACAAACTCCCACCACCACAATTTTCGTAAAGCCGCATTAAAAATTTTATATTTTATTTAGGTTTTTCCACATTCGGTGTATCGAGGCGATGTTGTTTTTGATTGAAGCCTACAGGAGATAACGTTTTTCGGTAACTTTTTTCACTTAAATGACATAAATTATACACCATTTTAAAGGATAAGGGAAATAATCTATGCCTCTGCTGTAACGGATTTTTAAATAGAGTCAAGTTAAGAAAAATAGTATCAAACATAACCGATTTTAGGGTACTTTCACTGAAGGAAATATTAAAAACTAAATCCAAATTTACAAAACTATTACAGCAGAAGCCTAGATTTAAGTGTTGGCTTTCATATAGTTTTTGAAAATTGTCGATAACTTTTACCGTTTTTGAAAAACATTATGCCCCGAACCCCGAATTGGATCGAATTTTCGCGACGCGAATGGACTCTTAAGCTCCATCATTAACTTTGATAATTTCATATAAAAGCAACAAATAAAATACCCTGTAATTAATAAAACTTTTTAAGGAAGAAACAATGGGGAAATATTCTATTTTTTAAAATTTTTTTATGTCAGTAATGTTTTTAAGGTGACTTTCAATATTGAACTATTGAGATTAAAATTTTAAATTAGGGCAAAGTTGGCTTTAAATTTAATAAAATGTCCTTTCAAGATCTCAAAAGGGTTCCCGTTTTTTTTCCCGTAGGTATTTAAAAAAACCAAAAGCCACCACCATCATAAAAAATTTTTAAAATAGGGTCTGTTTTTTAATTTTTAAAACCCCCTTTTTTTTTTAATATTTTCGGAATTAATTAATTTTTTTGACTTTTAAGAAAGGGAAAAAACTTTTACTTTCACAACTGTAATTAAACTTTTCAAAAATAAATTGTTTCCCCCTAACCTAAAAGTATTCCCCCTTTGCTAATCCAAAAATCTTTTTTAAAAAAAAATTTTTTTTGAAACTCGGGTTTTAAAAACTTTCAATCTTCATTTAAGCGTTCCGATACAATTTCAAAATTTTAAGTTATAATATGGTTTTAACTATAATTTTATGTTTAAAGAATCCATATTTCAAAAAACTGAAGTTAAAACCACAGAGGTGAAGATAATCTGACCTTATAATATGCTGCCTAAGAAAGTAAAAAAAAAAGTACACTGTAATATTTACAGCTATAAGTTTAACTAAATTTTAACAAAAAATAACCATCGTAATCCTCAGATATTAATTTCCGAAAAAAGGCACTTCAAGGCAAATTCTTGATATTTTATATTTTTTGTTTGTCTTTTATAATATTTATTTTGTACCGCATGCTGTAAAAATTATGATTATAAAGTTGATGCGTTATGTGTGAACTACATATTCTTATTGTGGCAACTAGACCCAGTTAAAGATTTTCAGTAAATAAAGAATGTAAATGACTATTGAAGTTTAGACCAATTGAAAAACAGTACCAAAAATAAAATGTTTTAGGTTTATCCTTACAAAACTTGACAATAAAATAGACATTTTTATCAAAAAATAAAGTAGTCTTTAAAAAGGCTTTTACATTTTATGTAATAAATTCATTACGTTTTAAGCATAAAGTAAGTAAAGGAAAAAGTTTGCTTTTCTGCAATAAAGTAAAAGAATATGCTGGTATATAAAGGCGGTATTTTGTAAACATTTTCTTCTGAAACAAATTGTCTACAGTAAATTTTAAAAATCTCCTGAATAAGAAGATTTTAGCAGCAATTTGTCTGTATAAATTTGGAAGTTATTTAAGGAATAAAATAAATACACTATATAGGGTTTGAATTGAGGAATATTTTACATTTACATATCAAATTCGATTTTCTTGAAAAATAGTTGGTGCCAAAAAACAATCCAGCAGAAATCGCAAACATATAATTTATTTTAAAGTAATAATAGTAATCATAATAATAATTATTATTATAATGAGGTTGGCGACAGAATTGTAAAATTGATTTATAGCTCAAAAATATATTTTTTAAGTAGAATGGAAATGTACCTTAAAATTTAGGAATTTGTACGAAGTAAAAACATTACAGAATATTTTAGAAAAAAATTATTTATGTAGATTGACAACAATTTAAACCTTGGTGCAGATCCAGAATTAACGGTTTCCATTATAACTAGAGGCGTAATCAACAAGGATACCTTCAAATCAGTTATAAAAGATATCAGAAAATATAACAGCGAACATATATCCCAAATTTTGAAAAACAATAAAAGTTTGACGGTGCTACGGACAAAGTTAAAGAAACATTTGCAAACTGAATGATAAAAGTGGGACAACAAAAACCAGTCTTGAGATTGCAGAAGACTTTTACAAAGAGTTTAGTAAAAAAGACGAGTAACTTCTTGAACCAAGGAAGATACCAAAATTATAAAATGTGGGATCTAAAGATATCCCTAAAATAACAGTTAATGAAATAAAAGTTTGCCTCTCTGAAATGAAAAACAATAAATCTCGTGGAGACGATATAGTTATCGTATCAATTAAAAAGGAGACGATGCCTTAACACGCATACTTCAAAAATGCTTTAACGCATATCTTCTGAAAGGTACAACCCCTTCTCAGTGGCGCAATGCAGTGATTGTTCTTATGAAAGGTGATATTACCGATTTAAGAAACTATCGGCCCATTTGCATTTTATCCCATCTTTACAAACTATTTATGAAAATCATAACAAAAAAACTTACAAATAAACTGGACAGTTACCAACTGCGCGAACAGGCCACTTATACTTATATTCGTGTACTACGAGAAAGCGCTTGGAGAACCATATACAACACCGAATGCTCAAAGCTCTAGCCCCATTATCGAATCGACACACTGCAATAATTGAAAAAATCTGCGAAACAGCAACTGCATGTGTAAGACTCCATGAGTTGACAAACCACTTTAAAAAAGAATGCAGCAGGGTGACCCGATTTCGCCAAAGTTATTCACGGCTTTGCTGAAATACGTGTGTAACCAAATAAATTGGGACAACAACCAAGATCCAAAAAGGATTAGGCCTGGCATTAGCGAAATTTGGTAACCTTAAAGATGCATTTAAATCGGAAATTCCTGTAAGCTTTAAAAAGAGAAACTCAGTTTAACTATGAAGATAGTAAAAAAAATACCAGTTACGCAGCGTACTATGGGGAGGTCAATGTTGGGCGTCGGTCTTAGTCACAAACAATGAAGTAAGGGGAAGGTCCGTGTTGCGGGTGCCATAAGAAAAATCACTACAATGAAATGGAACTGAGCTGGACACATCGAAAGAAGGACAGATAATTGATGTACTAGAAGAATCTTTCAATGGAGACTGAGAAATGGGGCCTACCGAAGTAGGGGATGTCTGCCAACAAGATGGACCGATGACATAAAACGCATCACACCGAACTGGATGCAGTCCGCGCAGTTCCGCTATAAGTAGGAAAAATTACGAAAGACTTCTTTCTGTCCAGCAGTGGACGCAATTGAGTTTATGATGATGATGATGATGATGATAATAAGTGGCGTAAAGAGGAACGCACTTGCAAATAGTGGAACCCGCTAATCCCGTCCTTACAAAAGTATATTTATTTGTTGAAGATCTTAATCATACAATCTCAGGTGCTTTTTAAATTACAATTTAATTTTTATCTAAATGTTTAAATTTATGCCGCGTTGAAAAAGCCTTTTTAATAAGATCAGCAAAGTTCTCGTAAAGCGAGGCCATACACCCTGTGTCGTTGGGCACGGTTCGAAATCCCTGTTAAACCGTAGATATCGTCTGGATGACATTAGAAAGACGTTAATGGGAGAAAGTTCAGAGTTGTTTAAAAGTTTCCGTTAAATGCAATAGCTTAATATTTTCGTTTTTGGACAATGTTTGACGAAACTTGGGCAAAAATGAGTTGAACATCTAAAGACCCTGACACCCACGGTACCTAGTACTTAGGTTTTATACTAGCCTTTGTGGGCTGTCATATTAATAAAAAAATATATAAATAAAAAAAGACTAACCACAACTAGTAATTATTTAAGCTTTTGTAAAAATGTTAAATCTTTTTTATCTTTTTATAAATTAAAATTCTTATTCTAATATATGTTTAAGTAGAAGTGCTTTATTCGTTTTACCATTTTGTAAGATCCCTTCGTGTTTATTGAAGAAAAATGTATAAAACCTGTTTTGATTATCTTACTTTAGTAACTTGTATTATTTTATTTATTACTAATCACGCCTATGTTTAAGGTTAAATTGCAAAAATACGATAAAATAATATAAATTATTAAATTTTAAAGAAATAAAGTGACTTATGACTGATGACCTTTCTTGTATTAAAAATACAAGATTGTGTTATTTAAAAAAAAAGGTATTAGGACAAAAATTCTTTATACCTTAAAAGTTGTCTTTATTTAATGTTTAAAATAAAACGAGCGGTTAATGGGTATTTAATAAACAAGAGTATTCATAAGCTCAAATAAGTATCTAGGATTGAGGTCATTAACAGTCATTAATTACAATATTTTTCCGGTGATCGTTTGTTATTACATTGCGGAAACCATACATTAACTTGAATTCTTTTCGGGATGTTTTTGATTCAAAACCTCCAGTTTGCCAGATGTTTTAATAGTGTTTATTCGAATGACAAATTAAAATAGGCACAATGTTTGTTGTTTGTATTTTTGATTGCCTATTCTTTTTCGTTTATAAATAGAAAATCGTGCATTCATGGAAAATATTAATGAATTATTTTGTATACCTTATTAATACTTATAAATAAACAGCTGCCGAAAAAGCTATTTTAATTAAAAAAGAAAAGGTTAAAAAAAAGGTTTAAGTTTCCAGGTGGGTAAAGCGGAAAATAAAATGCAAAAAATTTTAACCTTTGTTTATATTAATTTTAAAACTTTGACAAAAGATAAAATATTAGAGTAATATGGTCAAAATTATAAAAATTATTATAAACAATGCTTGAATTTTATTAAACTTTTATAGCGTGATCTTGTGAAGTATGTATATAAGAGGGACTTCACAAAGCGAAAAATTTCTACAACAACTATTTAATTTTTTTTTTTATCTACTATGAAGACGGAATTTCAAAACAATTTTGTTTATTAACAATTTTCTAACTTGTTGAAAAATTAAGATTAATTTAAACTTTTAACGGGAATAAATTTTTTAAAATGATCTAAATACACTATAATTTTTTAATTTTTTTTATTAATATTGAATATCTTAAAAAAATCATTTAGTGTGACGTACTCGGTCTTAACTTCGAGCGCGCAACCAAAAATTGTAGGGCAAAGTCCCATTTTAAGCGTTAAATTAAAATTATAAATAATGGAGATAGAGATTTGGGAGATTGGGGATTTTTTTTAAATTTGCTTTTCTTCAAGCATCTTTTTTACAATTTCCGCTATCGCTATCGTTCATATTTTTCGAAGCCTTTTAACTATTTTTCTCAGAAAACACACTTGTTGACTAGACAAGTAGGAGTCTTGTTATTTCTAACGTCTAAATAATGGCACCCAGCACTAAAAATCCAAGCGACAAAATATATTGAAGGGGGTTTTTCTCCTTTAATCACATCCATCTTATTAATGCATTTCCGGACCAAACATTATTTACCTTACTAGCCCGTGTTTTAACGCGGCCAAGATCTTTGCTGTATTTTTTTTTTAATTTAAACATTTTATCGTATGACCTTTAGGCGCTGATACACATTCCGAAATTCCCCAGAGGAAAAACTGCGCAGGTCTGAGAATTCTGAGGTGTGTGTGTGTGTGTGTGTGTGTGTGTGTGTCTTGCATAAACTGTGGGGATTTCAACGTGCAAATTACCAGGCCTGTGGGGACTCCTTTCATTGTGAGGACATACACTCGTCCCCATAGCATTTTTCTGTACTATTAAGTTCTATATCAATTTCCGCGCATGCCAAACAAATAAAAAATATTTATTATATACCAACTAACACTTACTACGCCCTCTATGACATTGGGACTAATCCCAACCGGTTATTTTAAATAATTTGCGGCTGTCCCCAGAGAGATAGTTTATTTCACATGATCATGTTGTACATAAACTGTGGGGACTTTAAACTTCCTGTGCACAGGCGCCCTCTACAATGAAAACATATTGTCTTTCGCGAATCGTGTCCACACGGTTTAATTAGGTAACCAATAATTTATTCTGTGATTTATTCCTTAATCTGTTCATTTCGCAGTGTGTCGCAAGTGGGGACTTAAGACAATAAAGTGTTTTGAAAAGGTTCGATGTAAATTATTATTAGTGGAGACAAAATTAAGACAAAACTATTATTATGAGGTAAGCGTATTTTTATTATAACACAATATAACCGTAACTAAACATGGGCTAATTAATGCGTTTTTGAGCATACAGGCTAGTTAGTTTTTCCAGCCTGACGAAAATGAAATTTTAAGTTCGACTTTATTCTTTCGTTTATATGCGCATGATGGATATTTGCAATTGAAACTCATTTATTATCAAATTATTATTAGGTAAGTTAGGTTAGGTTAAGTTATGATTATCAACGCTGTCTAAGATTTATTAGTTTCTAAAGATTAGGCGGTCCTTATAAACTTTTGAAATAATTATAAACTTGAGTGGAATTATAAACTTTGCGCACTCAATGTTCGCAAGAAAATAGAAAGTCCTAATATACAGGGTAGGTCAAAAATTGCGACAATTTAGCATAGTTCGCCAATTTTTCATCATTGGTTCCATTAAGGGGAATCAGAATTGTCCATTATAATTATATATATCTTCATTGGGAATCTTTTCTTATGACAACAATATATAGGATTTGTAAATTGGGGGCACATATTTAAAGGGGTGATTCTATATCTAAAATAAATCCCAGTTTCCTATATAAACGTTAATATGTCTAAGTTCTAAAAAGAAAATTGTTTTTTACTCATAATCTTTTGCATTACTCGAGAATCAAAAGGAATTTTTTCACAATTAAAGGGTTTTATTTATTTGCATCAGTGGCTTCCGTACGGAGTAGGGACTGAATATTTTTAAAGAAATATGTGATACGCCCTTTTTTTACAAAAAAAGCTTAATACTCCCATTTAACTAAAAGCAACTTAGATCTCTACTTTTCTTCCTACAACAGATGCACCGTTTTGTTTTGGCGCATAAAAATAAAAACCATTTTTGCGCATGGCGAAAATGCTTAAATTTGATATGGTATTTTGTATAGGTATAAAATTTCGATTTTTCAATGAGTCATTTCTGACTTTTTAATATGTACAATAAATAGTTTTTGATAAGAAAATTAAACTTCGAACCTTCAACTGTGTTAGTAAAGTAGAAAACAAATTTTACATACAAAATACCACATCAAATTTTAGAGATTTCGCAATGCGTGAAAATTGTTTTCATTTTTTTACACCAAAAGGGTGAATCGTAGAAAGAAAAGTCAAGAGATCGAATTTGCTCTTAATTAAGCGAGGATATTAACACATTTCGCCAAATAAAATTGGCGAAATATGTTAAATTGTCACAGTTTTTAACCCACCATTTATAATCGGCGGTTCCTGTTTTTTTAGCAACCGGCTGGATAGCATCTCATTTGACTTCCTTTGAACCACTATTTTTGTTTCTAATCATCTAGAAAGTTATTCTTTTGCAATGAGTGAATCTTAATACGTTGTAGTAAAATATTTAAAAATCATAAAAAATAAATTTTTATGATCTTTAAAAATTCATATCTTCGAAACTAGGCATGTAAACTAATTTAAACTTGCGTGTGTAAGTTCCAATGGTTTCAACTACAATATCCCAAAAATTATTAAAATTGGCTTAGTGCTATTTTCCTTAGTATTTGGTTTGGATTTTATTTTATTTTTTAGATAATTATTATGGAGTCAGCAGAGTTTGTTCAAAAAGGATCCTTCCTTGCCATCCGTAGTGAGAATGGTTCGTTTCATAAACTACAATAAGTTCCACTTTTTTATTAATTTAATAATTTTAATTTGTAGACTCTTACTATCTATGCAGACTGAATGAAAATTCAATAATGGAGCCAGGTCGGAAACTATCTATAAATTGGTTAAACGAATTAAAACGAAAAAGCGAATATCTACTAGCTTATAAAGACACAGTTTTTACAGAAAATGTAATATGCGAAGTCAAGCTTAAAAAACTTTCTAGATTTCGATTCAAGTTACCAGAGGAAGGAAAATTGTTTGTAGAGCAAGAATTAAAATATACATTAGAACTACAAGAAGAAAATAATGAAAACACAAATAATTATTCTTCTGCAAAGGACATAGAACATTTAAATGAAATCAGTGAGAAAACCTCTGAAACACATACTAGTGATAAAGAGCAACATGAGTTTTCCAAAAATTATACACAAGAAGAAGAAAAGGCGAATAACAGTAAAGTTGTCGATGGACTTGAAAATTTAGATAATGATTCAACACAAGCGGAGTACGTGGAAAGTAATGCTGAGTTTAATGGATACGAAAATTTTAAAAGTTATGCAAGAAATGAACAACAATCTCATTCCGCAAATTTAAATACTTATCTATTGCAACAAAAGAACAGAAAGCAAGGTATTTTAGATCATAGTACGCCCGAAAAGTCAGAAACTCATGCAAATGTTGAAGAACAAATTTTCTCTGCAACTTTAGATGTTTCAAAGCAACAACAGCACACACAAAATATTTTGGATCACAATGCGCCTGAAAATGGACTGTTGTTGGGAAGCGATTGTTTACATACAATAGGCTACACAGACTATACAACAATTAATGGTACAAATGAATGTGGCATTTCGAGAAGTTTTACTGAAAAAGTAAATGCAAATTTCAATTTTGCTTCGTGGGAAATTGATGAAAACAATTCTTCCAACGTGACAATTATTAGTGAACTTTTACGTCAAAGTAAGACAAATGAGGCCCCGTCAGTATTAGAAAACTATAGCGTCGAAGATAAAAACTTTTCTTCCAACGTCACCAAATTAAGCGATCCATTACTTCAAACAATGACAAATGAAGCCCCAACCAACTTGGAAAACTGTGGCGTCGAAGTTAAAAACATTTCTCCCAACGTCGTTATTATAAGTGATATTTTACTTCCAACAAAGATAAATAACCCTTCGATTGCCTTAGAAAACTGTGGCGTCGAAGACGAAAACCTTTCTTCCAACATCGCCATTGTAAGCGATCCTTTACTTCAAACAATGAAAAATGGAGCCACGACCAACTTAGAAAACTGTAGCGTCGAAGATGTAGGCACTAACCATCAATTAAGTTCCAATTTGTATGAATCTGATGACTGTAATTCTACCCTCAGTAGTAGGACCTCACCATTTTGTGACAGTGGAAGTGAATATATCCCTTCAGATACAGAACGCGCTCCTAAAGCCTTTAATGTTTTATCCTTTGAGCCCAAACGACGCCGACGTAAAAAAACGGATGGCAAAGAGTGCGGAACAAGTTCTAAGACAAACACGTCCCCTTTAATACCGCAACAGGAACCTGTATCCTTTAAAATAAAGAGTAAAAAGCAGAGGCGTGGTTTTAAGATGCAAAAAGACAGTTCTGATTCAACGGATTCTGAAATAACATTCAGTAAGGAAGAAAAAAGAAAAATTTCTCAGGGGAAATCAAGAACACTTGCCATAGAAAAGCATGACATCACGACCGATTCTGAAAATAATGATACAATTATTATTAGTCATAGTAAAAAGAATGCTCTTAATAAAAGAATTTACGATAAACGCCATTCCTGTCTAATTTGTCATGAACAATTTCTTAAAATGGCTAGACATTTAGAAAGCAAGCATCCGAATAACTTGGAAGTAGCGCGAATACTGGCTAAACCAAAAAATTCTACTGAACGCAGGCTGGGTTTTCTTGAATTACAAAGATGTGGAGATTTTCAACACAATATAGAGGTTCTGGCATCCAAAAAGGGGGAACTTATTTTAGCAAGGCGTCCTTTAGAAAAAGAAGCAAAAGAATTTAATTGTTTTGGCCCTTGTCCTTATTGTCTAGGATTTATGACAAAAAAACGTCTGTGGTTGCACGCTAAAAAATGTAGTAAAAAGAAGGATGTGAAAGACGATGCGTCGCAAAAAAAATCAATTCAAATGGAAAGTAATGCGATTATGAATTCACTTTTGTGTAAACACACAGAAGCTCAATTTACACGCAAAATTATTGACAGTTTTAAAAATGATGAAATATCTGAGATTTGTAAATCAGATGAGGTGATACTATTATTTGGAAAACTCTTATATGAAAAATATGGAAATAGTCAAAAAGAACTAATTCGACAAAATATGCGTCAACTAGGCCGATTACTGAATGAAATTCATTCAAATGGCCACAAGCAACCGCTAAAATATTTTATAGCCGCAGAAAATTTCGACATAATTGTACAAGCTGTAAAATTAGTAAGCTGTGCTAAGTTACAACAAAACCAAAGAACTGAATATGGCATCCCCTCTCTAGCAATGAAACTGGGATATCATTTACGTAAATGTGCCTCAGCACTACGAGGCCAAGCTCTTCGTGATGGTGATACTATAAAAGATGCAAAACTTAAGGGTTTTCTAGATCTTTTAGACCTTGAATGGAGTGTTCGTATATCGTCAAATGCTATACTAACAATGCATAACAAGAAAATGAATGTTGCTAAATTATTACCGCTTACTTCTGACCTTGTAAAATTAAATAAGTATGTTAATCAACAAATTGAACACTACACAGATTTGCTGACTAAACAGAGTTCTACAAAAGACGCGTGGTATAACTTAGCAACACTAACTTTATCCAGAATAATTTTATTTAATAAAAGACGTGGCGGAGAAGCATCTAGAATGCAACTTTCGCACTATTGCAGTCAAACAAAGTGGAGTGATGAATCGACTGAAGAAATGCAAAAATCTTTAAGTTCCTTTGAAAAGCAGTTGGCTAGCGAATTAAAATTAGTGCAAATTCCCGGAAAACGAGGTCGTACAGTACCAGTCCTATTAACGAAAGAAATGGTATCTGCAATTGAACTGTTGATTTCAACGAGAGGTTCCGTAGGAGTATCGACAATGAATCCTTATATTTTTGCAAGAATTTACAACGATTCGACAGAAAGCTTGCGTGGCTCCGATTGCTGCGTTCTGTTGTACAAAAAGCTCAGTTGGTTTGTCCCAATACTATTACAAGCACCCGTTTGCGAAAGTATGTAGCTACTGTTTCCCAAGTATTTGGTCTGAAAGAGAAAGAAATTGATTGGCTTGCTAGACATTTGGGGCATGATATTAGGGTCCACCGAGATTTTTACAGATTGCACGACTCTGCCATAGAACTTACAAAAATTAGTCGATTACTTATGGCTGTTGATGAAGGTCAAGTGTCTACATTCGAGGGAAAATCTTTAAATGATATCAATTTAAATGGTAAATAATAAACGCTTTTTAACTGAACTGCTCAACATAAAAATCGAAACATTAGTATATTCTATACCTAGACTGAGAAGTTGGCCATTATCATCGAGCACTTTTATATCCTGAAGCGCAAAGTGCCGAAAAATATAATGTGTAAGGTTGATAATGACCTTCTCAACCGGGGTAAATATAAAGTATTTTTTTACTATTTACAGTGATAGATTACCTTATTTGGTTCATTTTGATTTTGATATTCATCATTTTTATTTAACTGTCAAATATTTTGAAGTGTGAACCGACTAGTTCAGCTGCCAAACATCTGTGAACATATCCTATATTAAAAATAGAAAAAATGTCACATTACCTAAATTCTGTTTTTTTTTGTGCCTGACATGTGCCTAATTTTGAGTTGAAATATATTTAAATATAAATATTACTGACTCTGGTAAAGTGCTCACAAAATAAAAAATCTGATATGATATAATTCGTCAGTTGCACCAATGTCTGCAATAATTTTATTGGAATTTTATGCGTAATTATTTATTTTTAATAATTACTACATTTGAAGGAATTCAAAGGTAAGTTCCGGCCAATTTTTGTCCTGGTGTAGGTACCTATTTGCAAGTGGTTTAGATGAAATTTCAAACCTTTCACCTAAAATTTTGGCAATTGTCAGGCATTTCAAATGCAAAAAAAAACAGACTATTGATCATTCCAGAACACGTGACTTTGACAATTTGCCCACCGAGTTACCAGTCTTACGTTGCCAAATGTATACTTGTTACTTGTTAAATGTTACTTTTTTAAAAGGTAAATTTAAATTTGTTTAGTGTTATTTCATCCAGTTTAATGTTTTTTTTTGTGGTAATATTTAAATTTGATTAGTATTATTTAAGACATTATTTAATTATTTCCTTTTTAATGAAAATATTTGGAACAATATATTTGGCAACGTAGCATTTGCCCATATTTGAAATATGGCCGCCAAGTTCTGACATCATCCTGGAATGATCTATTAGGCAATTCAATGACTTGTCAAAATAAGGGATTTGTGGCTAAGGTTAACATTAGTGACAATAATTACGTTTGAAGCTTTCATTATGGTTAAAATTAAAACAATTTTTTAAATTTTAACAGTTTTCAGTTTAGCTTCTTAGTTTCCAGGGTGTTTTTGGTTCTTGGTAGACTGAGAAGTAAACTACATTATGTTCTTTGTTTATTGAAGAAGTTTGAAAGAAATAAATGAATTAATTTATTAATAATAATTTTTACTGCATCTAAGGAACACGTATATGTAATTTTACGCAGCTTACCTGTTTTTGTGCAACATTGCAAGTTCTCTGTTATACGGGGTTCGACAGGTATAGTAATGTAATTTTTGGCAGTTTTCGTCTGGGTGCTATTTTTTTATAGGTATTAGTATAAAAAATATTATAAGTGATAATGTCCAACAAAATATTTTTAAAATATTTTGTATGTGAGAAAAAATTAGTTTATAAAAATCATAGAATTATGTGAAAGTTAGTTAAATACAAAATTTTACCAGAGGGCGTGTTTTTTCTAAAATAACTCCCTAAGGTAATAATTCGCATTTAAATGACGTTGACATAATTTCAATTTCATTATTTGTCCAATAATATACCAATATCAAATTAATATTTTGTTAAACCAATATTAGCTCTGTTCGCAGAGTCAATCCAGGATAGTTTGTGATTTTTTTCTGAATGTTTATTGGTTATTTTTTGAATGACAGCCTGTCAAACCATGTCAGCTGCCAATCAAAATACAGGAAAAAATCACAAACTATCTCGAATTTATTCTACGAACAAAGCTATTATAAGGTAAGTAAACAAGGACTAATATCTCGGGACGTATTTGGATTTTTTTGATAATTCTTTTAGAATAAAAGATAACAAATGTTTTGTCCTAACTTGTATTCTATCGATATTTTTTGGTAAATTTGCAGGCAAAACGTACAATAACTCCAAATTTTTGTATAAAATGTTACTTTTATATTTTACAAAAAAAACTAAAGCTTAATGCAGGATTTTTCAAAAGCGTTTTTTACTTTCGTTCCAGAAGAGTTATCAAAAATACACCAATTACGTCGCGAGATATCAGTCCTGGCCTGCTTATATACTCATCGTATATTTTGGTTAAAGCTTAAGCGAAAAGTTAAAAATTGCATCACAATTTCTGGTACCCTGTATATCATTACAGGGTAATGTCATACATAAACAAATAAGATTTGTGATAAAACATACAACTAGCATTACAATACAAAACTTTTTTTTTGTAAAACACATTTTGTAAATGTGATTCTCCATGCAAATGCCATAAAAATGACCAAAAACTTTTATCTGTTCTAAACTTTCACTTTGTTGAAAACGAATGAGAAAAAAATTGTTTCGATTTTTATGTTGAGGAGATAAGACAATTACTGATAATTTTCTATTATAGATCTTCCAGATATAGAGCCTGATAACGAGGATGCCCTTGAGGACAAAAGCGAAGGTAATAATGATTATTCATTGTTGTGCAATTTATGCGAGAGGGTTATTTTTAGCTAATAGGTAATATTTAATTGTAGAAGACTTGGAATCTAGTGATGGCGATGACTATGGTGATGAAAGATTAGCGCTGGGCATTAATGCAGGTAATCAAAGTGAAATATAACGATTTATTGCAATGCATTTACTATTTCAAATCTGTTTTCTGTATTAAGGGGAAAATCCAGCATCTCCGCTGCCTACTAAAAAGAAGGCCCAAAGGAAAGAAAAGAAGACCGGAAGAAGTAATTTTAAAGTTCGTAGGTGGAGTTCTGCTGAAGTGGAATCTGTCACAAAGTTTTTTAGGGTGGAAATTAAAAACCAGATGGTTCCAGGGAAACAAAGATGCGATGAATGCAAAGAAAAATATGAATCAGTTTTGCACGCCAGGACCTGGAAAGATATAAAATATTACGTAAAAAATCACATTACTCGCATTAAAAGAATAAAAAAATGATATAGGGTACCTAAAAATGTATCTTTGTAAAAGTTCAGTTTAAGTAAACTATCTTGAAGTTCTTTGTTTTTTTTTCTGCAAAAGCTTACACACTCCAAATTTTTAATTACCTACTTGTGGGGACTTACACACCCATTTATAATAATTAGTTACTTGTAAGGACCTACATACACACTTAATATTACGTACTTGTGGGGATTCACAATATATACCATGCTATTTACTTTGTTCTTGTGGGGGCTTACACACATACTAAATAGGTATTTGTGAGGACTTACATAGCATGCTAGTTATAGAACGTTATTGTGGGGACCTATACGTACCTGGAAGGTTTTTCCGTATATTTTGCCACCTCCTGTAGCCGTAATTAAAGACTTAAAAAAACAGTAAATACAAAAGTTGTAGGGTTTTTCCTCTATCGTTTTTAAAATTGATTTTAGTTATTTAGGCTGTTTAAAAGAAATTTAATACCAAAAACGATTATTTTTTCATTTGAACAACTTGCATATTATTACTTTTCTGGAATCTCCATTCTAAACATTTTGTCTTCATGGTACTATGCCTCTTATTTCAATTGTATTTAAGCTATCAACTCTTGAGAAGTGAAAGTTTGGTGCATTTTGGCCAATCTGGACGCTTAAAAATTTAAACGGTTCAACTTAAAGCAAAACGACTTAGATATTTCTATTTCTGTTTTTAAAATGCTATATTGCGATTTAAACAACAGGTTTATTATAAAAAAATCAAAAAATTATGTTAAAATGACAAAAAAAGAATTTTTAAGTTTTGAGCGAACCTTATAATTTTATCATAAGACAGCTCGTCAAAAACTAAAACAGAAATGTGGATGTACTTTTTCTCAAAGTGGAAGAGTTTCGATTTTATAAGCGTTCAAATTGGCCAGAATGCATCAACACTCCACTATTCAAAAATAACTAAAAATAGGGTCATAATAATACCATAATGAAACTTTAAATTGTTTTAAAAGGTTTCAAAAATGTAATATTGTTCCATTAAAAAAAAACATTTTTGATATTATTTTTCTTAAACATACTGTATAACTTAAATTAATGTTAACATTTAAGTGACAATAATTATCTTCATATTTTATTTATCTTTTTTTTAAACCTTAACTTACGGCTGAAGGTGAGTGGTAGAATATACGGGAAAACCGTATACAAGTGTATGTCCCCGCAATAAAAGCCTTTTCCACAAGCCTAATAATATGCACGTTGAAATTTAGTTTATGCAAGACACACATACGTATAATACTTAAGGGGATTTACACTCCATAGGGATAGATACCTACCTCTGGGGACTTACACACACGGTGATACACTAAAAAAATATCCACTAGCTTCTAGAGTGACAATGTCCATCCAACTATATGTTCGTTTTAATATATCTCAAGCAGAAGTATATTTTTTTTAGTATTTTTCTATTCTCACATAATAAAAATAACTGTTGTTCTAGCTAAGAATTAGCAACTGCTGTAATTAAGGAAAAAATTTGATTAGAAGCTGGGAATTATTTTAGACGTAGAATCACACCTTAAAATATGTGCTCCTAATTTCCGAGCACCAGTATATCTTTTAAAACTTTGAGTTTCTTCGAAAACCTTATAAATATATAATATATATATATATATATATATATATATATATATATATATATATATATATATATATATATATATATATATATATATATATATATATATATATATATATTATTCATGTTTTTAAAAATAGTCACTAAAACTATTATATAGCTATTTTTTATTCCATAAAAAATTGTTTTTTTAAGTTCAAAAGTAATTTATTTTGTGCAAAGGGAAGTTTGGCACAAGACTCTGAAGAGGAGAGTATTCCATCGATTCGAACAAAACAAAATTACTTTTAGTAAGCATAACATGTACTTTTTTTTGCAAACATCATTCAAAGTTAATGATGTAATTTACTTCAGCGATCAGTGCTAAAAGTAAATAATACTTTAGGAAGATATTAAGTACAGGGTGGTTCCTTATAAAGTCCCACCCCCCGTAACTTCTTTAATTTTTACCGTACGGGAAAAATAAAAAATAGATTTATAGGGCAAATTTTTTGCTTTCCAAATCAGCTTTTTAATTTCTAGATACTTTCCATAGATACGAGGGACTACAAAAAGTATGTATTTTTTTAAAAGAAATGCCCTATATATTTCTGGCTAAAATGAAAGAAAATTTCTTTCTGATTTCAAATATACTCTATAAGTTGATATTTGGTTCGGGCGTTTGTGCGTAGTTTAAGTTTAAAGTTGCATTGAATTGCATTGAAACCAACATCATTTACAAAAAAAAACAAATATTGTGAAGTTTTACTGACAGATATTAGTTAATGCAATTCAATGCAAATTTAAACTTAATTACCGCAAAAACGCCCGAACCAAATGTCAACTTATACGGTATATTTGAAATCTGAAAGAAATTATCTTTCATTTTAGCCAGAAATATACAGGGCATTTCTTTTAAAAAATACATACTTTTTGTAGTCCCTCGTATATATGGAACGTATCTAGAAATTAAAAAGCTGATTTGGAAAGCAAAAAATTTGCCCTATAGGTCTATTTTTTTATTTTTTCCGTACGAAAATAAAGAAGTTACGGGGAGGTGGAACTTTATAAGGAACCACCCTGTAGGGTTTTCAATTATATTTTGACACCCACCTACAGCATTTATAAAACGAGATAGGAAAAAACTTTGTATATAAAAGTAGTTGTATAGTTTTTCCTCTATTATCTTCTAAACATATCAATAAAAACAAATGAGCATCGCAAAGTTAGGAAAAATGATCAACTTCACTGTTTTTAAATGGAACACCCTGTATATTTTTACTTAGAATGAAAGCCCTTTTCATTCTAATTCTAGAAATATATACTGTATCGGTATTTAGTTCAGCCATTTTTGAAATACCTACTTCAAGTTTATTAGAATGGAATAATCAGCATCAGCATTGCCTTGGAAACTCTATGATGCTCCATTGATCACCAAACAGGCTTGATTTAAATCTCCGTGATCTATCTCTATGGGAGTTGCTCAGAAAAATAAAATTTATTAACAATTTGTTTTTTAAGGCAACGGTTATGTTGATTATTACATTGTATTTTTAAATAATAAACTTGACGTATTTCAAAAATGGCTGAACTAAACACTGACAAAATATATATTTTTGAAATCAGGATAACGAGGGCTTTCATTCTAAGTAACAATATACAGGGTGTTCCTTTTGAAAAAAGTGAAGTTGATCATTTTTTTTAACTTTGCGATGCTTCTTTGTTTTTATCGATATGTTCAGAAGATAATAGAGGAAAAGCCATACAACTTTCATATACAAAGTTTTTTCCTATCTCTTTTCATAAAGGCTGTAGGTGGGTGTCAAAATATAAATTAAAACCCTGTACTTCTAGTACCAGTGCCTTGAAATTACTTTTTTTTCAGATTTTTTAATAGATTATATTGTCACATACTATATTGAATACTTGTGGGGACTTACATATTCGTTTATATTTTCGCACTTGTGAGGACCTACACACCCATTAATGATAACGCATTTGGGGGGACTTACACAGTCAATAGGCATAGGTACCTATCTACGGGGACTTACACACACGGTAATAGCGCGCATAAGTTGTGGGCACAATTTTCACATGGTGTGTTCTTGCTTAATAGCGAGTGTATACCGGAACTGATTATATTCACAGTATCGCAGTTCTCCGCCAGATAACGCTACTGCAACAACTTTAATAACCCCACAGGTACAATTTTGCACATGTACCCATAGTAAATGCAAGACATGTATGTGTGTGTGTGTGTGTGTGTGTGTGTGTGTGTGTGTGTGTGTGTGTGTGTGTAATTGGGTTTTATGGCACAGATATTGAACCAAATAGCTAGCATCTGACTAAATAACTAAGGAGCCAAATAAATTCTTAGTTACTGCGGTAAACAGTTAAGAGTTTTGAAAATAAAAGTTTATAAAATTACACATTTTAAAATTAAATAAATGCTTGATTTCTTACATTGTGCAATTTAAAAAAAAATAAAAACAATTTAAAAAGTCGCGATGTTTCACCCATATACCAAGGATTTTTTAAATTTTTAAGTAAATTAAACTTATTGTCCACTTCATTTTAATAATATACTGTATGCTGCAATTATCAAGCGAGAATAATATATAATGGTTCTATAAACTCCAGTTTTTAATTTAGTAAATTATAATTAAATTTAAATTTATTTTATATTACAAATTATTAAAAATATCTTTCAATAAATTAATCTTCAAAATTATACAATCGATTATTATTGATGGAATTTACCAACGTGTTACCAAGCTAGATATTTTTATATTTTCTTGGGCTTAGTGTTTTGGTTTTTTTTTATTACGAAATAAAAGGAGTTTTCATTTTGTTTTGAATTTATTTACAAACGTTTAAGACACAATTATTAAAATAGAATGTGGAGGATTTTTTTTACATTTAACATATTTTAAATTTATAATCATTTTATACTGTCCTAACATACTAGATATCTGTTGACTCACCCATAAGAGGATAACCCATTTAAATTAAAAACATATATGTGTCACAACAATTTAAAATTTACATGTCAACATTTAAAACTATTCAGAAAGACAACACACAATCTGTACATACTTATAGGGTTATAATATTACTATTAAGAATTGGCTCAGGTATTGAGATGTTGGTATGTTTTTTTTTTCGTGTTTGTGGTTTTTGTTTATGTTGATTATAAATAATATAATTATATTTTTTTAAACCTGATTTAATTTTAGTTATAATTGTCAACACTTTTCGTAATTTAACTTATTACATTATAATCAATTTTACTTAAATTTTGTATGTCGGTCTTGTCATTTATTGCATTTGGGTTGTTTTTAAGTTTTCCATAAATTCTCTTTTTTGATTATTAATTTCAGTTTTTAAAATTTTGGTGTCTTAAGAGTTAAACCTATGTAATGTTTGGCTTTTGTGTTTTGTTTATGCTGTTTTATTTTTTTGTCATATACAAATTAGTTAACAACTATTTAATCTTGTAGAAATAAGGTTTTATCATACTGGCCGCTTTACTTACTTTAATTTTTTTGCTTTTTTTTGGAAATATTTGTTTTAATTGTAAAAATTTAAATTTTTAAATTAAAATAATAATAATCAATAGAGATTTCTTAGCA
This sequence comes from Listronotus oregonensis, assembly GCA_019359885.1. NCBI lineage: Eukaryota > Metazoa > Arthropoda > Insecta > Coleoptera > Curculionidae > Listronotus > Listronotus oregonensis. The sequence goes on along the minus strand of JAHBCN010003426.1, from coordinate 18,363 downwards.
CACTTAAATTTAGCCGAAAACAGCACATGCCACCTTTTTAAACATGGTTAATAGATGAAAACCCCGAGTTTGTCTTCAGCGAATTTGTTTATAGTAATTTTATAAACAGTAAAAATTGTAAACAAAAGAATATTTTTAGTTTTTTGCCTATAACTCAAAAACTGTTAGAGATGTGTCAATGGAACTTTTTCAGAGAATTAAAAAACCTACAAAATGATTTTTTATAAAACTTTCTCCGAGCATTTTATGCCGAGAAAATCCGGAGAAACTCAAAAAATTAACCTTTTTTTAAGAAATGATATCTCCGTACGGAATGAAGATAAGGAAGTTATTTTTCGGGAAATGATAGATAATAATGTGTAGTTTAACTACGCTGAAGATGGTTTCTGCCGGATTTTTAGTTTTTATTTAGAGCTCGTCAAAAATTTAAGGGTTTTTTGCGAGACTCACCGTTTTAAGGCGGAAACGACATGAGAAAGTAGAGATCAAAATCTTTCTCTCCATATTTTGAGTTTTTCGCTCATGGAGTGGGAAATCGGTGAAAGAAGTCTCCGAAAGTCGTGCGAAACCCGAAAAACGGCGAGCAAAGCAACTAGCGGATGCAGACAGCTCGCGAAAAGTATTCCCCAGACGCGAGATGTCCCGAACTCGACACGAATGCCTTGGCGCGATTGTTGTGTAGTTAGTTGCCTACTAACGGGCGATCTCAATATTGTTTATTACGTTAGATTATAGAAAAATCCCAAACAATTAATAATGTATTACAATGTTCGTTAAAAAAATAAATAAATAAGAAAATTAAATGACTGCATCTTTTATCAAATCATCACCAATAAAAATATTATTAAAACTAGTTATTTATGCAAAAAGTGTGTTAACTTAGTCTTTTTTTACGCACGGACCGCTTCGCTATATAACTTATTCAATTTTTTATTTGGGATCGATTTTTCATAGAATATATTATATCAGAAAGAAAAAACCTAAATATATCAATTAGCATATTAATAAAAGCGCCGTGTCATACACTATGTTTGATAAACAAAATTATTATAATAATAATTTGGCAAAAAATGTTTGAATTATACGGTGTTCACTTTAGGCACTAGTGTGTAATGTAAATTACTGGACCTTTTTGTTATATACCCACCCCACAGAAATCGTATAAAAACATGCCAAATTGACAAAAAGTACACTTTTAGTGATTTATCACGTCTGAAGCATATAATTGGAGAAAATAAAAGCCCCCTTTATCTAACCAGAACCTTCTTGATACTTCCCTTTCTGGCTGATTCTCGTGGGGCCAGAGGGGGCAGTCATGAGTTGGATTCTAGTTGAACAAAGCCCGGTTTTATTTTCCCCAATTGTATTTTAGGCGTGATAAATCCGCAAAGAAATTCATACCTAAAAATTGAAAATAAAACCATTCCTCTCCCATCAATACCTTCGCCCGACTTCGACTGATGTCGTAAATCGTTCGTGATTGGGAATAAAGTTTTTTCACACACAGAACACGTGACGATATCCATTTTTAAATAATTTTAACACATAAAATATGATAAGAAATACAAAGATGACAATACTCCAAAAACAACATAAAATCATACAAATGCTGTGAAATCACAATCAACTTGGACTCAACCAGCAAAGCAGGGTAGAGTAGCGGTAGTGGGGGAGCAAACAAGCGAAGGAGAAGAGTATATACGCAGGTTGCTATTACCGTAGGCGCCGTTTCGCGTTGCTGTACATTAATGCTTATTTATTTTGAACAATAGTTATGCTATTTATACAATTTATAATATTTTTACTAGTATTATTATCATTGTTATAATTAACTTGTACTAAAATTATCTGGGTTATCTTAATTGTGCACATACAAACGAAAGTAACGCCAACAGAGATAAGTTGAAATTGTTAATATTTTTTATTATCATTACAATTATCAACATCAAATGTTAGTAAAGGTAGTGCAGGTTACCATACTAATGCACATAAAAATTGCAGGGACACATTTTTTACTTTAAACTAATAAGTTAAAGTAACATATTTATAAGTATAAATATGTTTATGAGTAAATATGTAATAATTGTACAATTTTTAATAATTTTTGAAAAAAAGTAACACTTTTGCTATTTGACTTAATGAAATTTCAATCCATAAATTAACGATATACTGCGTATATATACTATTCTCCTACGCTACTCTTTGAAAAAAGGTCCATTTATGGAGTTCTTCCGGATTTTCTAGGCGGGGAATGCTGGGAATAGTTCTATAGAAAACGATTTTGCAGCTTTTTTAAGTCTCTAAAAAAGTTCTATTGACACCATAGCGATATCTCTAATAGTTTTTGAGTTATACGCGAAAAACTAAAAAATTACCTATTGTTTGCAGTTTTAATTGTTTAAAAAATTACTGTAATCAAATTCGCTGGGGACAAACCCGGGGTTTTTATCCATTTACCTTGTTTTAAAAGGTGATACAGATTGTTTCCGGCTAAATTTAAGTATAAAAATGAGCTCTTTTTTTGCTCTGTTGATTGGCCTAATTGGACAAAACTATCTTCAGTATTTTCCTTTTAAAGACAACTATAACAACAATAATTTTTTAATTTTATCGCTAAAGATATTTTGGTACTCTCACGTTTTTTTTTTTTGTAAATTTAAAATTAAAAATAAGAGGTATCTAAACCTAATAACTTAGCTTATTAAGGTCAAAAGTTTTCCCAAGAAAACCACCTTTTATATCTCTTAACAAATAAACGTTTATATTTTTTTACATGTGTTAATTTTATTTTTTAACTTTTAGGAATTTTACGATCTGTTTAAGTTAAAATTTATTACACTTGGCTGTAAAAATGCAGGTTAATACCATCTGTATTCTTTTATAGAATTTTGTCTTTTTATTGGGAAACAACGAGGCATTTACAACTAAAGCCCATAAAAACCTTAATAACACTTAACAAAATATGGGATAAAATATGCTTTAAAAAGTTTTATTACTGTACTTAACAATGCTAGATAGATAAAAGCACACTGATGCGAAGGATAAAGTTTTCAAAGAACATAAAAAAGTTGTATTAAAAACTTAAAAATACCTAATACCATTTTTATGTTTATTTGCCAGTCATTAAATGGCCTTATTTTTCGTCCTCTTTTTCTTCCCTGGGAGCCGTCTAGATTGACTACCGGAGGTGCCGCAGCCTCTTTGGCTTTTTGTGCCTAATCTTCCATTATCTTTTATACCAATTTTCTCATTAGTCTTGTTTCTTCTACAAGTTTGTATATCCCCGAGGTTGGTTGATATATTCCTGTGGGCTTATTTTCGGTCGGTCGGCCCAAATAATGCCTGTCTTTTGTGATTTAACGCTTAACATTCGCACAGTATATGGTAGGCTGTCTCTTCCTCCTCGTCGCACATTCTGCAACTTGGGTCCCCATTATATGAGCCTTTCTTGTGCAGATGTCCTCTTAGGTTATCGTGCCCTGTTAATAACCCTACTGTTATGCGAAGTCTTTTCCTACTTTGTCTGAGTAGTTCTTCCTTCGTTCTTTGTGAGGCTTTTTCCATGTCATATTCTACAGAGGCTCCCCCAGTATTCCTCGTGTTTGTTTTGAATTTATTCTCTTGTCTTGCCAGCTCATATGCTCTTTCGTTACCCTCTATTCCCGAATGTTCTGGTACCCACAGAAGAGTAACCCTGTTGCGTTCTCCAAGTTCTTTTTGACATTCCCATGTCAGCTTGCACCTTACCTTGGGGTTTACAAATGCCGCTAGTGAGGCCAGGCTGTCTGTTATTATGCAGATCCGATTATTTTTATAAGCCCTTCTGTTATTTTCTTCTGCGCAGTGCAGTAAAAAATACAGAACTGGTGTTCCTAGTGGAATGGAGAATTGTGAATTCCTTTTTTTTACTGTACACGCCCGCTCCAGTTCCCTGCTCAGTTTTGGAACCATCCAACCATGCTGGGAAGATCAGGTTGCTGCCACTCACTTCGATCTGAAATATTCACCTTATTGTTTTTATTGAATGAGTATTGGGGAATCATCTGCTCTGTTTCCCCGTCCAGGATGTTGCCGCCAACCTGACTTTTTATGTTGTTATATCCTAACCTAGCGTAGACACCAGTTGGTTTTTGTTGCAGTCGAAAGTAGCCCATTTTTGCCTCTCCCATCACTATAAGGTTAAGTGGTGGGAGGTCTAAGAGACACTCTATGGCTGCTGTTGGGGTTCTTTTAATTGCTCCTAATATAGCACGCAAGTCTCTGTACCTTGCCCAGTTCTGTAACAGCAGTTCTTTGTTGCATTTTTGTCCACCATACCAGTGATGCGTATGTTATCATAGGCTTTACCACCATGGTATATAACCAATAAACCATGTTTGGTTTAAGCACCATGTTTTTCCATGAGCGCGTTTTATTAACATAAAAGTCATCTCCATCTCCACTTTCTTTCTTATTTTCCAACGATGTTGGTTCCAGGTAAGTTTAGAGTCTAGGATGACACCCAAATATTTTGCCTCTCCCACAATCTTGATTGTTTCTCCTCTTAGGTTCAGGGGTTCTAAGCCCTCTAGATTTCTCTTTTTGGTGAAGACGACTATAGCTGTTTTGAAAGGGCTTATGTTTAGTCCCTCCTTTCTCGTCCATTTGGTAACTACATTTAGGCCCTGTTTCATTTTATCCCTAACAGTGTTGTTAAATTTTCCTTGGGCCATAATAACGAGATCGTCTCCGTATCCCAATGTTTGGTGCCTTTTGAATTGAAGGACATTTAGTACGTCGTCCATGACAAGGTTCCATAGCAGTGGGAACAAAACACCCCCCTGCGGACATCCTCGCTCGACAAGTATTCTTCAAGAATTGAAGTATATACTGATCTGCTCTTAAGCATGCAGTCTATCCACCTGCAGCTTGTTGCGTCGATCCCTCTGCGCCCTGATGCGTTTGAGATCGATGTAAGGGACGTGTTGTCAAACGCTCCTTCTATATCGGGAAAGGCACACATTAGTACCTCCTTGTATTGGAGAGCATATTCTTTTCTACAAGCTTATGTAATGCTGTCTCTGTGGACTTACCTGCTGTGTATGCATGTATGTTCTTGGGTAAAGGTCTGTTCGTAAGTACGTTCTTCCTGATGTGCATCTAGCAACTTCTCTAGGTTCTTTAGCACGAACGACATGGCCCTACTAGCGTAATGCGCAATGAATTTGTTCATGTCATGTTTAACAGTCAAAAAATGAGGCACACAAATGTATATTTGTTATGCCCTTAATTAAATAATAAAGTTTTTAAAAAATTGTATAACTTAATGCTGATTTAACAGAGCTGAGCTACTTAATATAAAAATCTTAAAGTAAAATACCCAGTTCTTTTGGTAATCTAAGTAGTGTACTTTAGCATTTTTAAAAGGTCATTACTTTAAGTAACATAATTAGTGGTTTAAAAAAGAAGTACTTGTATTTGTACTTAAAGTCCCTGAATTTTTACATACTGCTTATTGCTTAAAAAATACTTAAAAATTCTAATCTACCTAAAATAGTTTCCACAAGTACTTAAGTATTAAATCTACTTAAATACGAAAAGTACTTGAAATGCCTTAGAGGTTAAGTACTTTTTGCCCGACGAAAGATTAAATAATTCGAGGTCGCAACATAGTCATTGCGCAAATTAATATGAAGAACAGGATTAACATATCACAGAAGTTAATTTACCATTAATTTTTTTTTATTTAAACAAAATTAAAATGAAAAAATAAATGGCACCACAATTAAAGATTAAAAGATGTTTTATTATTTGTCATATAAAGTGCTGGTGTCATGTTGTAGTACCGGTTAAATACATATTTGTTAATACTTTTTGAACAGTTAACAACCTGTACAACAAGCATTTTTATCACACGTTTTATTTGCATTCACAAAAAAATCTTATTTTAAAAAACCTATTCAAATTCAAATATATATTATACATTACATAATAATATATGCCAATTTACAAATATTGGATATGGTCGTCAATAAAAAAGGTCTAGAGACCAACTATTATAACAAAAAGAAAAAAGAACAATACAAATATCATGGATGACTGAATACAAATATCATGGAACAATCATAATGAAAAGGGCTGTTATGTCCAATCCACGTGTTTATCACCTAAAAATTCACTTACTAAATAATAACATTTTTTGCCAAATAGTTTTAAATTGTTTGTTTAAACACACAGTAACTAAGTTCTTTAATTTGAAGTGGTAGGTGATTAAATAGTTTAACTCCTATATATAGGAATGCACAGCCTCGACTCTCGCTTCAAAGGAGAAACACTGCACCCTTAAATATAACTCTTTTCATGCTCGCTATGTAATATATTAACTATAATATTGTAATATGTCTAATTATTCCACACATATGCGTCAGAGTTTAACCAATATTGATGATGAAGATTATCTCTGTCTTACTAGTTTGACATGGTTTAAATAAGACGAGAGCAATATACCAACCTACGTCTATATTATAAATGCAAGAAAGTTTGCCATTATATGTGACAGATATGTCGAAACTTAACATCTAAATTTAAACACATCCTGTTTTTGTCTTATTACCTGTGCTTGAAATATTTTGAAGGGCTGCTTTAAGGTAAATATTAATTAGACGTGAAACCCATTTATGTCTGTCTAGCTGGTTATTATCCCTTATTTGTAAACCAAAATACTTTACATTCGAATTAATATATTAACAAGAAATTTTCTTTGACATTATGTACATTATTAGTGCAAATTTTCATCAAATTATCTTAAACCAATGTATTTGTACTAACATACTTTTACTTATAAATATTTTTGAATTAAAGTATTATACTCGTAATTACTGAAGAAAAAGGTTTAATAAGTTCATTTTTAAATAAATGGAATATTAATTATATGTATTTTTTAACTTGCGACATTCCGCGAAGGCTGAACGCCTAAGGCCGGATTTAGTGCAGACTTAATAGGCTGCTACGGGCTTCCACTGACCTTCATATGGAACGGCAGTATATAGATGCGCAGTTCAAAATTTAGATTTTATGGGCGAAAAAATGTGCCCGTGTGCTGTGGCGGTAGTCATCGCTTAGGGTCTTAAATCATGCGCAGAACGGACCGGCAGACCGATTTTATTTACACGTTTGTCGCCGGCGAGTTTCGTACTTGCTGCTTGTGTGAGATTTTTTAGTTTTTGGACCGACTTATTTTGTGATTTGTAATAGAATTTTTATATAATTATAGATTCTAAACAAGTTTTACTATTTTATTGACTTATTTTGTGTTTAGTAGTAGCATTTATACATTCCTTTTGTTTTTAAAAATTTTCTTAACTATTTTTTGGTGATCCGCTTGGAAAGCGAATATTTGTGCAAGGGAGAAAGAATAGCGGCATAACCTTTCTTAATCCCTTCAACGTGCTCATTGGTCGGTGGATACCATGATTCTTTTTTCTCTCTCGCATGCTTATTTGCACTGCCAAACTGCAAGGCTGCCTCTGGTAAAGCTATGGTCGTTTTGTATAAATACATTTAAGATGTTTACAATTTCTTATTATCGCTAAGTTCAAGCAGGAAAAGAGTCAACATTATTTGTACCAACATTTTGTCCCTTCTGTTTATAGGTTTGTTCCATTCTCGCATAAAACCGAATATTGAACGGCCATATGCAAGTCCAGTCAAATAAACCCATTTCTAACCGATCGGTGACAGTGTATTACACGATCCTTTAACTGATCCTCAAAAATAAAACAAAACCCTTAAAATATACAGAAAGCAGAAAGCGTTTAAACTTCATCGTTTTTAAACTAACATAAAACCGTGTAAAGGGTTGTTTCGTTTTAAACATTTTGTTTTAATTAACTGTTTTAAACATGTTTTAAACATTTGTTTAGTTTTAAAATAGTTTTTGTTTAAAACATGTTAAAAACACTTAAATTAAACAAGCTTTTTTTTCATTTTCTTTAAAAATATAATTAATTAACATGAGAAAAATTCTCAAATACATCACACAAACTTTTTAACATATATATTATTTATTTATTAATAATACAAACACAAAAAAATGGAAAACAAAACATTCTGCATACAAGAGTTGAAGAGTTAACAAATTTCTCAAACTGTTTTAGGCTTATAGTAATCTGTTAATCTAAGTCCCAAGTCATCAATCTGATATCTGATCATCAGTCACGTCATCATCATCATGATTGTTATTGCAATAGCCAACTTGCTAGTCTTGGGTAGTTCGCGAACGACCTAGGTGGAAAGAGCGCTCTTTTAGGTTAACTACGCGAACTAGTTCTCTGAGGATCCCAGTCTTAGTTCCATCAAGACGACCGCACCTAAGAGCTTTCAATAAAATCCCATTTACAGCACTACATGCAATTGTTTTAGTAATGTAGAAGCTTTAATTCCGTAGTTAAATCAGAGACCTCAATATGGCTTCGACCCATATTGAGGCTTCCTGAAATATTAAAAAACAAAAAAAACTTTCGATTGTAGAGCACCCTTTAATGCTTCGCATTATGAGTCGTGCAAAAGAACTAGCGAACTAAAAGCAAGAACTAGTCCGCAATAGGACTTCGAACTAAGTAGAGCGCTCCATAAGGCGAACGATTGCACCATAAGGAGCGCCCCGTAAATTGTCTGGGGTTCCCCCAGGCCAATAGCTAGTCATTGCAATTGGTTTTTTTTATTTCGGGGATTCACCGGCACAGCCTCACGGCGGCGGAGCGACGTAGTTCGGAACAGCTGATCGCGACAGTTTAGTACATTCAATTAATATTATGTTTAAGAAAATATGATATAAACAATGTTTTTCTTGTTTAAAACATAAAATTTAATAACAAAAAAAAAAATGTTTAAAACAAAAATAAAAAAACGTTTAAAACTAAAAAAAATGTGTTTTGTATAAAATTAAAAAATATATGTTTTTTCAACTCTAATGTAAAGTAGACACTCACGCGCTTAATAGATTCCAACAGTTTCAAAACCGTTTAACTGCGGTACAGACTGGATCTTGAAACAAACCCTATCTTTTATTGGTCCCTATTTTTCGCTATTTAAATTTCGTAATATTAATTTTGTTACCTTATTGTTTATATTACCACCTAACATAGTTTATATATGTATAGAAACGCAAAAAAAAATTAGTATCTAAATATAAAAAAAAAGTTATTTGTGCAACCAGTTGGGAAAAGCACTATTTTTCGTAGCGAGCAGAACAAATGAATGTAAATTATGAAAAATTGTGTTTCCCAACGCGTTTTCAAATTTTAAACAAGATATAGTTTTTTTTTAATTCAAGTTTAAAATATAAAAAAATTTCAAAACTCATTGACTTTGTTAAATATCTTACTTTTCATCACCAAATGCGAAAAATTTTACTTTTTGTAACTAGTTATGAAAACTAAGATATTTGACAACGTCAATGAACTGTCACTTTAAATGTCAAAATTAAAAAAAATATATTTTATAAATATATATTAATTAATGATTTATAGAAATTTCTAAGTCCGCCACTGGTCTTTTATTTCAAATGCGCATGCTGGATAACCTACTAAAACTAAACTTGCCATAAATGCTATTAGCGATTAGAGTCTATCCGAACTCAGTTGGGACAGCAAAAAAACTAAAAGCTGGGTTATAAGCGGCATTATAAACGAGATGCCGCCTGAACCATGGGCGGCGCAGGAAATTCAAATCTGTTTTACCATAATTTAAAGAATATACAATATATAGGTTGGGTCACTTTCATATAAACCTTTGATGTTTTGGCTTCTAAGAAAACACGCGGCGTCTCCGCCGATCGCGAACGGACAAAATAGTTTCAGGGGATATTTGTGTAAACGATACCAATTTATTTAAGCGTTTCCTCTAATCGGTAATGTCGAGGAACGCGGAAAACGATTTTTTATTATTTGGATGGATATAAGGCACGATAATATTACCATAATGTTAATAATATTTCTTTATGGTCACCAATATCACTGTAAATAAATGTTAAATTTTTGGTCTTTATTACCTATTAAAATTATTTTATCATTACAAATGAGCAAATATATATGTGTGTTCGTTGGGGGTATTCCATACTCCCTAAATCCCCCGGTGATGTGTGTGTGTGAGGGGGAGGGCGCCAAATATTAAGCCCCGCCAAGGGCGCGGCCTCCAGCTAATGTACCATTAAAGGTTATTCTCAGAAGTAACACCAACAAGATTGAATGACTTTGTTCTGCAGAACTTGGCACACGTATAGGTAATTTGCCTTAAGTTTTCAATAGAACAAATGTTAAAATTTACCCTCTTCAGCAGACTCAATAGGTAAACCTACAGATGGAAACGTATATGCGACTCCTAAAAGGGTTTCAAAAATTCTCGTCTTTGAAATGGAACGCACAAACTCTAGTACGGTTCTGACATTCTTTTGGCGTATAATTAGCAAATTTATGGAACCCAGTGAATCCTAAAGCACTTTTCCAAGCTCGACATCTGAATGTGTAATATATTTTCAATACAAATACCAATAAAACACTCCAATCTATATGATTTATATTAATACATTCCTTTGGTCATATAAAAAACGATAAATCGCCTTTTATTCTACTTTCTCAATTATCCACTGAACAAATATTATTACCATTCACATCCTACAACTTTTAAGGGACACGGTATACCAAAGCACACAATTACAGCAAAACGAGTTCTGACGCACTGGGTATTAGTCGGCTTTAAACGGTAGAGTGGTACGAATATATCAGACAGGCGGGGATAAGACGTGAGCGTTTTGAGAGCCGCCGCGAGTGATGCAACTTATATATTGTATATTCTTTAAACTATGGTTCTAGTAAACCAATATAATTAGTTACGTTTTTATTCATAATTTTATTGACACTTAACTATTGAAAGATTTTTGGTTTTAGGAGAAAATTGGTGCGATTTAGAACTTGAGTCATTATTTACACTTATCCTAAAAATAGATAAACAACTAACTTTGGTTAATTCACAAATTCTATTTACAATTTTGTTTTGTGAAGAATACTACTTTCACTCTTAAGACAAAAATAAATATTTAAAATAACTCGTTGAGTTTGAACGTGTAGGTCTTTGTTTAAAATATCCGCTTTAGTCGACTCTAAATTAGCATAATAATCCTCAGTTTCGCTGTCACTAGTATCGAAAGGTCGCCAAAATGCCATATTTATTAAATTACTAACCAAAACACTAATCCAACAAAATATTTTACAAAATATATTAACTAGAAATAATTGATAACGTTGCTATATACCCCGATGTTACTACCACACTGCGAGGTAAAAATCAAATATATTTTAAAATGAATCTGCTTCCAATGTAGCAAATAAAATATCTCACCAATCAAAATCGGCCAGTGACCATCCGCGGCACTTCTTGATTGATCCCGCCCACAATTATTTATGACAAACTCGTCAAGTCCACGTTGACTCTGTACGAGGAGCAATGCATATTCCATGCTGTTCCAACTGACTTTGTATAAACTATACATATCTAAAGTTAGATTATCTATCCGCGCTCTGCACAGTAGGTGTTTCTGGAATTCGTTGTAATTGCAGGGTATCTCTATTATCATTAGAAATATAGACTTGCGATTTTTGCAAAGTGCCGCTACTTTTGGATAAAACGAAAGATGACACTAAAAGATTTTTAGTGGCTGTCTTCGTTTTTGACATGGAGAGCGATTTTTTTTTAAATTTTTAAACCTCCCTGTATTTTGGTTATTTTTTAACTTATAACAAAAGTAAAACCTAATATTAGTAGGCATTTTTATGTACAATCCAGTGGTGAAGTTAGATTTTTTTTTAATTTTGTCTTGGTGGACGACAACGCTCGTCCACATAGAGCCAGAATCGTCCAAAAGTCTTAAGGGATAACAATATCGAAAGAATGATTTGGCCTGCAAGATCGCCGAATATAAATGTAATAGAACACCTATGGAGTTAGATTAAAAGAAAATTGAATAACGGAGAGCATAATTTTAACAACTTGGATGAATGCAATAAGAGTGGAATGGAACGATATTCCCGAGAAGTTCCATGCAAACTTAGTGAATAGCATGCCAAGAAGGGTAGAGGAAGTTAGGAGGGCTCACGGGGGTTGTTACATCATTAATTTTATCTGTTACCATTGTTATTTTTAGTATTGTTTATTAAATGTAATTTTACGCAATTGAGAGTTATAAAAAAACATTTTATCTAATGAGAATGTTTTATTTTTTAACGTTTCTTAAAACATGTGTAAAATGGATTACTGGGAAATCCTAAATTTACACTCATCTAGGATTTTAATAATTAAGACTTGCAACAACGTCTAGGAATATCGAAAAAACAATATTATTTTAATAAGTAAAACATTTTGCTATCCAAAATGGCACAAAATTAAACATTTAAATTTTTTGAAAGCACTTTGTTGATCACTCCGTATATCATGATGTACAACACCACCCTAATTTATGTTTAAAAATGTTTAAAACTTTAAGACATTGTTGGAATTCCTACCATTCAGACCCAATGCCGCCATAACAAGGACGCATTTTTGCTAAATAAGTTTACAGGCACTTAAACAGCATAAATCGATAAACGGTAAAAATCGTTTTGAGATATTGACACAAACTTCAACTTGGCCATTTTTAAAACAAAACACAAACATATGGTCCCTTTGGTGTTCAATAATAATTTTCCCTATATTTAGGATTTCTAAATCAGCTACGTTTTTGGTATTTGTTGGCCCTGTATACTCATAAAATTATAACCTATCGAAAAGTGCTTAGGACATAAAAAAACTGCATGAAATGAGCTTTCCGAATATGAAACACTCGTTGAAATCCGCCAATCCGTTTTCCATTTATAGCTTTTTAAAGAATTTATTACCAAAATTTGACGTTTAGAAGTGTATCGCAAGCCAGAGGTCCTCAATTCAAAAACTGGCATAAACGTCTAGAGATATTGATATGACCTTGGTAACAACCCAGATTATAACGACCAACAAAAATTACCACTCGAATTTTTTGTTTTTTTGCAGCACTCTATTGATCACCCTGTACATCATGATTCTATCTATCTTACTAAAATTAAATGCAATACAGCTTAAAGTAGAAGAAACGCGGTTCGTTTTAGATATTCAAAAAAAATAATTTTTAAAAAAGTTACAGCAGTTTGAAAATGGTTCTAAAAATTAAATGGTACGATCTTTTTGTTGGGCAGTTTATTTTCCTAAGGCATTGTTTTATTTTACAGACAAAAAGTACTTAAACCGTCCAAAGTACAGTAACGGCCATTAAATCATGGGCAATTCTTTTTATCATTTCGTAAAATAGGCTTATGCCACCTTCTACTCAATATAAATACCTGTTGAAAAACCTAATAAAAAAGAGGCGTCCGTTGTCAGTGTCTAAAATTATTTTGTAAAATGCCAAACTTAACTTTGGATCAAAAAGTATTAATTATTCATTATATTGAACAGAGAGGTTGGCCAGAAAGGGATGTGGCGGAAGAGCTTAACATCTGAAAAGGTACTATTCATTTTGTTAAAAAAAAATGGCAGGAAACACACTCCCTTGAGAGAAAAGCTGGAAGTGTTCACCCACTATCGAATCAAAAACAAGACAATAATTTAGTTATTGTTTTGAGAAACCAACCATTTAAATATGTAGTTGCAGCAAACACGGATTTCCCAGCATCGGTTAGAATGGCACGGCGAAGAATAAGGCAAATATCCGAATTGCGCTGCCACCCGGCAGCCTTAAAACCGTTTTTAACAAATGCAAATAAAGAACAACGCATTGGATTTGCTCTACAATTTTACTTGGAACCTCCAATTTTTTGGTGTTTCAGTCGTGCTACAATGGGATACTTAAGGTATACAGGCCTCAAGGAACACGATTTGGTGAAAAATATACCCAAAAGGACAAAAGTAGTGGGCCGTTTTTGGTAAATGTTTGGGGGTGGCTGAGTGCACAAGGACTTGGTGTATGTTATTTTATCGAAAGAAGGTTCAATGCGGAGGTATATATAGATGTACTATAGAATATCATGCTTCCTTCTGTACTGGATCGATTTTCGGACAGAAATTTTATCTTTCAGCAAGATAAGTGTCCCGTTCATACGGCCCGGCAAGTCGATGAATGGATGGAAGAGAGGCGCATCAGGTTTTATCGTGGCCCGCACGTAGTCCGAATTTAAATGTTATGGAAAATGTTTGGGGCTTAGTTAAAAAATTAATAGGGAAAATGATTTTAGGCCGCAAAATTTAAACGAACTTAAGGATAAAATTTTAGAGGCGTGGAATGAGTTACGAGAAAATCCGGTCTACGCCCGGGCTTTGGTCCATTGGATGCCTGAAAGGCTAAACTTGTCTTAGAAAAAAACAGGGCGCAATAAAATATTAAATTTGTTTGGAAGGATATTTAAGTTTGTTTAAATTTATTAAATTGTTAATTAATTTGTTAATTTGTTAGTTTTTATAAAATATAAATACTTTTTTTTACTTTTTGCTTTATTTATAGTAATTAAAAGTAAAACAAGGTAAAAAAGCGATTTACATAAATTGGCAGAGAAGTCAAAATTTGAAAAAAAAATTGTCCAAGATTAAATGGCCGTCACTGAACATAATTTTCGTATTTAAGTAGATTAAATACTTAAGTACTTTTGAAAACTAATTTAAATAGATTGAAATTTTCCAGTACTTTTTTTAAGTAATAAGTAGCAATTGTTTTATGTACAAGTGCAAGTAATTTTTTTTATAACTACCAAGTATTTTACTTAAGTAGATTTTATTCTGAGTACTTCAGCCCTAGAAGTAAGTAAATTTTAGGAAACTGCTACAAACTAAATTATGCCTAAAGCAACTTAGTGGGGTATTTTTTACGAATGTGACATAATAAAAAAAAATATATGTTTTTTCTCAACTTCAAAATAAAACCCAATTTAAGGTATTTTAATAATTTACATGCAGATAAAGGCTCAATTTAAAATTTGGTTACTTCTTATTTACACTATATATAAATATCAATTTAAAAATAAATATAACAAACAGCATTTTTGTGATATCACATATAACAAAAACAATTAAAGTAATTTTGTTGATACAGAAACGCACCACTGGTTATCTGTACCTAGCACAACTATTACCTCACCTATAACCAAATGTAATCCATTAACAAGAACAAATCCCTTTAATGTCAGTCCATGCAGATAGTTGGCAAATGAGCTGGAAAGATCTCCCAAAGCCAACGATTGATTTGTGACAAAGGGGCAGCGCATTTTACCTTATTGTCAGAAGTTAATTTAATGTTGTTTGCTTGTCTGTTTGGCCCATTATATCTATTATTTTAAGCTTAGCTCAAAAATAACATAGCCCGTTTTGAGATTATTATTGATATATTAGGATTACATTTAAATAGAAATAAAATTTGAATTAAGTAAATTAAGTAATTTTTCATGAAAAAATCATAATGGTGACTTTTGTCAGCCTTAAATCACTGTAGCTTGTACAAATAAAACGCATTACTGTTAAAAGGTCACACTAAAAAGATTTCTTAAAAAAAATAAAATGTTTTAAAATGTATGTCACAAAAGTATTAAGCTTAACTCCACCTAGATTTGCCGGCGAATTCGTTGTTCCAAAAACAACTTGCTTTAGACGAAATTAAACTAATTAAGACACCTTTTTTTCTAGAATTACCGATAGACAGAATTCATTTTAAAAATTAATAAAAAAAGAATCTTATATGGAAGTTTTTCAGGATCATAAGTTATTTTTAAACAAGTTTTAACAACCAGTACGTGCTTACTCTATAAAAAAATATAATGGTATATACTATTAAATACGTTTTTTGAGTGCTCTAAAAGTTTATTTAAAAAATAATGACGAAATATGCAATGCTCGTTTCTTTATCTTTTTTATAACTAGGGAGAATGCGGCCTCTAAAAAACAGCCATATTGGTCCCACCCGGCAGTCCGAGGCGGTTTTAGTTGTGTTTTCCTATGTTTTCGTTTAGTTTCCATATATGTGTTTTTGCTATGGTTTTTAGACATTTTATACAGGTTGTCCGGAAAATACGTGTACAACGTTTGATGACAGACTCCGGGCGTCAAAACAAATCTATTAAAGCGAACTTACCTTTATCCAAAATTGCTGCAATTAGCCTGCAGAGGGCGTCAAAGATTTTCATTTTTTTTTCTAAATTTTTCAAAAACGTGCAAGTTGATTTCAATAATTTTTGGTGATGAGTCTCGGGCTATAAAATGACGTTTGCTGTTGGCACAGTTATCCACTCTACTTAACCTAAAGTATTATAAACGTGACGCCATATGTACCTATATCTTTGGATTTTTTATGTCATTAACTTACTGATAAATTAATTTCTATTTTCTGATGAAACAATGTATTTGGAAGATTTTTCATTTCTCGCAAACTTTTGCTAGGATAAGTGGTTATGCCAGAAAAAATCATTTTCAATTACGTGCTCGGGCATAATATTTTATTAATAAAAAAAAACTCGATTAAAACAAAACATTAATTAAGCAAATGTGCAAAATGACCACCATTTTGTTGAATACAATTATTTACACATCTTAAAAAATGAACTTAAACTTTATTTAATGTCTCGGGATGATTAAGAGGGCTGCTTGCATTTAAAATTCGTTGCCATAATTAATCGCGCGTGTTCACAGGAGTCTTATAAATTTCGGTTTTAAGAGCACCCCATAAAAAGAAATCACACATATTTAGGTCCGGAGAACGTGGTGGCCATCGAACTGGTGCATCATCGCCTCTTCCAATCCACCTATGAGGGTATTGGTCATGAAGGTATCGTCGAACAGCCACGGAAAAATGAGGTGGCGCTCCATCAATTTTCCAGAAGAATTTAGGTAAATTTTTCCATTCAATTTGTCTGGTAATATTACAGGACCAATTAGGTATCGATCGATAAACCTGCCCAAACATTTATTTTAAATTGGTGTTGATTTTCATCGGCATAAACATGTTCATTGTGTAGGTTGGTAACTCCTGATCTTGTAAAGGTCCGAAATAATATTTTCTTACTAAAATTTAGATCATAAATTCTCTGGTTCCAAATAAATTGACAAAATAGAAGCCGCTGGGGAGGATCATTGGGCAAAAGTTCCTGAACTATTTGAATGTGATACGGGTGAAACAATTGTTTTTTTAAAATATCATTTACGGTGGTTTTAGGAACCGCCAACTCACTTTCCAACCCGCTTGTACTAATACTTGGTTCTTCTTTAACTCTTAACAAAATTTCCTCTTCGTTTTTAACAGTTCGATTTATCCGATTACGACCCCTACCTTCAAATTTTTGTTCAAGTCTACCTGTTTCCCGAAGACGACGTTCAATACTTGCAAATGTTTGGTATACGACGGTCAGGAAATCTCTCCATGTAAACCCTAACACTTTGACGTTCATTTCCTTGGCAAAACCCGTACACCAAAAGCATGTTAACCTTTTTAGTTCGTATAGTTGTCCATATTTACCGTAATAGTAAAAGATTTTAGAAGTTAAAATAGGTGGCCTTAAGGTTCAAACTCTGACATCAATTTGTCAACAGAAATATTAAATGTCATAGCAACACAAAAACATAATGAAAACACCAGCAAACAATGTTTAGTAATAACCTCTTATTACAATTAATAAAATATTTTGCCCGAGCACCTAATTGAAAATGATTTTTTCTGGCATAACCAGTTATCCTAGCAAAATTTTGCGAGAGATAAAAAATCTTCCAAATATATTGTTTTACCAGAAAATAGTATCTAATTTATCAGTAAGTCAATGACATAAAAAATCAGAGGATATAGGTACATATGACCTCACGTTTATAATACTTTAGGTTAAGTAGAGTGGATAACTGTGCAAACAGCAAACGTCATTTTATAGCCCAGACTCATCACCAAAAATTATTTAAATTGACGCATTTTGGAAAAGAACAATATTTTTTTAAATCTTTGACGCCCTCTCACTTTTAAAACAATTTTGGATAAGGTAAGTTATTAAAGTTTAATTTTTCCGGGCACCCTTAAAATAATGAAATACGATGGAAGTGTTTGTTTTGGTTGTGAAAATTTAAAATGAAGGAGAATTTGGGTGAAAAAAAATTTAACAGGTGCGTATTCAATAATAATTTTATTTAATTATGATTCGTGCTTTTAAAGGAGAATTTGCTTTTAATTGATCGTTTATTTAATAATAATCGAATATAAGTTGGGTTACAAAGAGAAGATAACCACTACGGTATTTCAACTTTTCTTATATATTTACTTTGAAAATTTGAATAATTAGCAAAATTAATGTAGATTAATAG
>JAHBCN010003425.1:42500-75417 GCA_019359885.1 Listronotus oregonensis | reverse complement strand
TCTACCTAGATATCTTTATCGTAATAATATTAGGATTTTTTTTTTAAGCAAACCAACTGTTAAAGCTTATACGTGACTACCAGAAAGCTGGACATGTATGTACATTTTTTTTTTTCCCCAAAATATTATTAAATTTTTTTTTGGTAATCTCTTCTGATCATCCAGTACCCCAAAAAATCAATACTGATTTATATTTGGCTCATAGGCGCCGGTTAAAAAAAAAATTAAAATATAAAAAAGTAAGGTTAGTTGGCATGATATCCTTTAAACTTATCTAAAGGTTGTTCAAAATTTTAAATTTTTAAAATCGATGCATAGACTTTAAAGTAAATTTTAAAAAAAAAACATTTTTATATCTACTAAAATTTGTGCTTGCCCTTTCTTTTTTAAAACGGGAACTTTAAAAAAACTTACGCGCGGGAACTCCAAGTTTTAAACCTGTTTTTCTAGTTAAAACAAATTGACTTAAACCATTCTAAATTATATTGTTAAATATTTTTTTTTCTTCTTCTTTAAGAGCCTCTGATACAACCGGGGGAAGCGCAGCCTCTTGGGTTTTTTTGTGCCCCCTTTATCTTTTATATCAATCCCATTAGTCTTGTTCCTTCTACAGTCTGTATAATTTGAGACTAGTTGGTTGATATTTTCCCTGGGGGCTATTTTCGGTTCCCCAAATAATGCCTGCGTTTTGTGATTTAACGCTTAAATTCCAAAAGATATGGTACTGCCTTTTCCCCCCTCATCGCACATTTTGCAACTTGGGACCCCATTATATGAGCCTATTTTGTGGGGGTGTCCTCTCGGATATCGTGTCCTGGTGTCCTGTTAGCACCTTACCGTTATGCAAGTCTTTTTCTACTTTGTCTTAGTAGTTCTTTCTTTTTCTTTTGGATGGGCTTCTTATAAACTTTTTCCATGTCTTATTCTACTGACGTTTTCCCAGTATTCCTCGTGTTTGTTTCGGATCTACCCCCTGGTTTGCCCAAGTGCTGGGGTTTTTGGTCACCCCAAGAGCGGGTTTCCCGGTCCAAAGTATGGTGTGGATCATCCCTGCCCCAGCTCACCCCTTTTTTTGTTGCCTTCTATTCCCGAATGTCCTGGTACCAACAGGAGAGTTACCCTGTTGCGTTCTCCCAGGACAGTTTTTTTTTTATTCCTTTTTAGTTTGGACGTTACCTTTTGGTTTACGTTCCCCTAGTAACAACTGGCTGTCTGTTATTATGCAGATCCCATTGTTTTTATAACCCTCTATTTTTTTTGGTATCAAACATTACACTCCATAATAATTTGCTGCATTTGTTCTAAGGCCTGCTTGTGTTGAAAATTTATTTAGTATATAATCTGCAATATTATTTATGTATCAATATAAGCTTAAATAACTGAGTCTTTGTTTGAAGTAAAAATTAGGAAAAGTACTGTTAGAAAACTATTGCTGATTATTAGTATTCAATAAAAATTTTCTTTTTCGCCATGGCTTACTACATTTTTATTGAAAAATCTTTATGCTCCTAGAAAATAAGGCTTAGATTAACTGCGGAATCTCATATTTTTTAATTTTCTTATTTTAAATGTAAAAGTGCTTATAAAAATTATAAATTATGAAATCGGTTGGTCAGGTTATAGTAAGCAAACCCATTATAAAGTAAAAAGTTGGGATTTGTTTTTGAAATAAAAAAAAAATCTTTTAATTTTTTTTTTAATCTTTATTTTAAACTTTGCGCATCGACTTAAAATTTAATTCTAAACAGCTTTTCCAAATAACTTTTTAAGATATCATGCCACCTCACTTTTTGATATATCAAATAAATTTTTGGAATTGTTGAGCCGAATATTAATATCGATTTTAAGGATATTAAATGATCAAAAGCGATTGCAAAAGAAAGTTTCCTAAGAATTTCTAGAATAATTTTGTTTTCATAGGCGTTCAACTTATGGGGGTCACCTTATAAACGTAAAAAATAATGATGCAATATCTTAAACCAATTAGACCCAAATATTACCTTTCTGACAATGAATTCTGAACCCAATTATTTCCTGATTGCCCAGGTATTTTAGCCACTAGAACTAGTCCAATAAAATAAATCTGCTCTGTAAATAAAGAAATAAAATGGATAATAAATTTCCACATGGTATAAAATTATTGCGGAAGTCAAAATTTAAATTTAATTACCACAAGAGGAAACTGTAAATTCTCAAGTTATTATATTCGCGGATCGTAAGAATTGGTTTTAGAAGATAAATCTGATTTAGAGAGTCAGCATTCTAGTACCGTTATATTCCTATGACATAATTGACTCTTACGCTAAAATAAGTGGTAAAACTGGTTAAAGAACGTTTTTCATTTAGATAAATGTAAGTTTTGTTAATGATGGTGATTAATTTTACCTTAACGTGTTTAAATGCCAAGAGTAGATATATTATCATATATACATATTTCTTAGGTTGATATAAAAAAATAGAAATAAAAATCCTCGATCTCCCGATGACTCCTTTAATTTCACAAATAACCATATAATATTTCCATTTATTTAAGCAGGCAACCTGTAAATAGGTTCATTGTCTCACAAAAACCTAAACATAATCCTGCAAACGATTTTTTTTAACAATCGCTTGGTCTCTGCGTTATAAATGTGAAGCCAGGTTTCATATGGCTTTTACTCATGATAATAAAATTAAAATAATGCTGATACAAAAAAAGTACTGAATACTTTATTTGATGTCATTGAGTTCGCATGAAAAAAAGCCGTTTACATTTTTCAAACCACTGATTTGCAGTGGTTGCCTAACTCCACGACGTCGCGACGTCTATGACTCTTAATGCTATTATTAAAGTATACTTGGCACTCAGTTCAGTCCACTACTTAGTAAAATCTATGTGGAGTCCTTTGCAAAATCACGAAAAGACATTTCTGTTTCTAAAAATACGATATAAGTTATCAAATCTTTCTCCTCTTTTACTCTTTGTAATCTAACTACACTACAGCATAATAAACAAAGACATTTGAATTGTCTAGAAATTATTTTAGAACCCAGAATTATTAACACAAAAAAATTGTTGAAAATCTTGTTATATAGCAGCCTTATATTATTATTATTATTTAAAATTTTTAAAATATCAAATATTAATAAATTTAACATTTTTACTTTAGCAGCGTCCATAAAGATTTGTAAAAAGCCCAAGGACTACTTAGGTACCGTAAAAGCCAGAGTCTTATACACATACAGTGTGTCTACTTAAAGTGGAACCATATGGAAAACTTTTTATTATTAAGTTTACGAAAAAAATTATCCCTAATAAAAGTTCTGTATGGTCTAAAACCGAGGTTTGTCAAAAAATATGAATTTTACTTAAAAGTAAAGTACCTTTATTTTTTTCAATAAAGAAGAATGTAATAAAATAAAGTTCTTTTAAATTAAAAGTTATATTTAAATATGCAATTACAGCTATTTAGCATGAAAATTTAGAATTGGTAATTATTTACTAATTCCGTATTTATTGTTCTGGCTTGATACAATTAAACGTAATCTAGGATGCACTGACATAAAATATTTGACATTGTGTGTCAGAGTGAGTTCGTATTTGTAAAATTACAGTAAAAATGGCAAATTTACTAGATCGTAAAGAAGAAATAGAAAAAAAAAGAAAAATTATTAGTAAATAATTACCAATCCCAAGTTTTTATGCTAAATAGCTGTAATTGCATATTTAAATATAACTTTTAATTCAAAATATCTTTACTTTTTAACATTCCTTTGTAATGTAAAAAATAAAAGTACTTTACTTTTGGGTAAAATTCATATTTTTTGACAAACCTCGTATACGGCTTAAAAAAAATTATCTAATGGTTGCATTTTAAGTTTTGGACCATGCAGAACTTTTTATAATAAATAACTTTTTTTTATAAACTTCATAATAAAAAAGTTTTCCATATAGTTCCAACTTAAGTAGACACACTGTATACAATGTTGCAAAAATAGGTTATAGTCATAAGCAATGGGAAAATTTAAACTCTATATAACTCAGGAGATATAACAGTAATTTAATAATATAAAAGATTATTTATCTTATGTTAAATTAAGGGTAACTTAAATTGTTTTCGCTTTTACCATTAGATTTTTATTGCAACTTTGCATCTTTCTTCTTTTTTATTGTTGGCCTTTACAATGCGAATAATCAGAATTAACTGATATAACATCTTTCCTTTTCTGGCTTGTGTGTGATTAAATGATAGAAGTAATCTGACTTAAATCTTTGTAAATAATTAAAACCTTTTTTTTCATTTTATAGACATTACAAAACAAAATTGGTCGTAAGTTTGTGATTTTTTTGTTGTAAAATTTAAAACAATATGCAAAAGAAAGACCAAGGGCGCCTTTCTTTACGGCCATAGAAAGGGAACAATTATTGTCTAAATTAGATAAAATCGCATAATTGAGAAAAAACTTTTATTATTTAATGTAAAAAAATTTAAATATTTCTAGTTTACAAGTAAATACTTAAAATTTAAAGGCTAATTCAAACTTGCTATTTTTAAATTGAAGCTCATCATCGATTTGCTTGAATAAGATAAGCACTGTTGGCTTCGTTAATTTGAACCTTTTAAAAAAATGTTAGATTATCCATCTCGTCAAAACGGTTCCTTTTAAAAATAACAGAGCAAGGTCCAAAAGAATAAGAAAAGGTAAATAAACCTGAAAAATGCCATAAGTAATAAAAATTCACTGTTTCTACATTCTTCCTTGAAAATCTATTTAACAACGCATTTATAATATCACCATCCAAACAATCATTGTTACAAAACTCCGTTTTCACATAATTTTTACCAAATTTAATTATTTGAAACTTCAAAATACATACGTAAAATACATCAAATATTATAATTTCACCCTTTAAAATATTTAAAAATATATATATATATATATATATATATATATATATATATATATATATATATATATATATATATATATATATATATATATATATATATATATATATATATATATATATATATATATATATATAAATAAAAAAATAAAATTTTAAAAAAAAAAAAAAAAAAAAAAAAAAAAAACATTTTTTTTTGGTTTTTGCCAAACTTGTTGTTGTCAAATCAAGAGTTTTGGAGCGAGAGACTGCCAAAACGTGCCATTTATTTGGTCGTATAATGGTACAAATTTATTTTATTAGCTTTTAAATTAGCATTTTTGCAAGAATTATGATGCCGTCCATCTCCTGCAAATTTTTATAAAATTGACATGTTAAAAGTGCAGAAAAAACAAAAACTTTGCAAAATTTTTGTATGACAAAATCCCCGCCTGTTTTGAATTAAATCATCTTCCACTTAACCTTAAATAAGACATGCAGGACAAAAAGTTTTATAAAATGGTTAAACTAACGTTTCTTTGGCGAAAATGTTCCCCCACCCAGAAGTCCCAAAAAAAAAAAGTTCGCCATACTTAACCGATACACAAAGTCGCACATGCTGGTAATAATTTTGGGATTTTACACGGGACCGGCCTAGGTTTAACAGATTGTTAACAATATGCTCATGCAAAAAAAAAATTTTCCCGCTCTTATACTTCCAAACAGTATCTTGTCTCTGGTATATCTGCTTTACGAAATGTTCCCGTTGTTTTAATTAAATTTTTTCCACTGACTAATGGCAATAATTTGGGGCGATTTTCTGCAATACTTTTTTAAATTTGTATTTAACAAAAAACATGCAAACTCTTTTTTTAAAAAAAAAAAAATTAAAATAAAAGATACAAATATCCTTGGGAAAAATTTTAAAAAAAATAGTGCCACGCTTTAATTTTTTTTCAAACTATCACTAAAACTTA
Organism: Listronotus oregonensis; assembly: GCA_019359885.1. Lineage (NCBI taxonomy): Eukaryota > Metazoa > Arthropoda > Insecta > Coleoptera > Curculionidae > Listronotus > Listronotus oregonensis. The sequence continues at coordinate 69,573 of JAHBCN010003425.1, read as the reverse complement.
AAAATTTTTTAAAAAAAAAAAAAAAAAAAAAAAAAAAAAGATTTTGTAGTCAATTTTAAAAAAATGATATTTATTATAAAAAATATTTTATCTAAAATTTGTTTAGAACTTGTTAACTATGTAACAATAATCTTATTCTCAAAATAACAATTTGAAATTTGGGTTTTTATAAAAATCTTTTAAAATTTTAAAAAGAAAAGAACAAAAAAAGACTTCTAGATAAAGTACGAAAATTGAATATACCTTCTTAAGGTTATTGTTCCATAAATAAATACAAATTAAAAAAAATATTTTCTATAATTCGCTTGTTACCCGCGGATTTCCCCGGTTTAACCACGATTCAATCACTATTAATCAAGAGGCGGGGGGTCAAAAAAAGCCGCGCGGCCCCCGGGGGGTTTTTTTTGGGGGTTAAATAAAATTAAATGTATCCGGCATTTCTTTTATTAAAAAATCCCCCTTTTTTTGTTTTACGAGTCAAGCGTATATTTTTTTAGGGATTTTAAAAACTCATTAGTTTATTTAGGATCATTTAAGAAAAATAAATAAAAATTAAAAAATTTTAAAAAAAGGGAAAACCTTTTTTAAAAAATAAGGTGTCCCGAAACTTTATCCTGACAGTTTTAACGTATGTTAACTAAAGTTTACTTATTTTTTTTGGAATATTTAAAAAAAATTAAAAAAATTTAAACCCCCAAATAACATTAAATTAGGGAACGTTTTTTAAAAATACGAAAAATAAGGAATACGATAATTTTTTTGGGGGAAATTTTTAAAAATGTTCTTGGACTTATTACTTCATCAACAGTTATTCAAACAAATAATTTATTAGAACTCTTGTTTTCACTCATATAATAAACAAAAAATCACATAAAGGACAAAAAATTTTTTCTGCTAGATCCATAAATCGAAGTTATTTTGACTTAAATTATTTGTTCCCCCCCTTTCCCCCCCTTTTTTTAATTTAAAGTTTGAAGGTGCGATTCAATTTGAATGTCCAAATAGCTATTCAGTGGTTGGTGGGGGATTTTGGGGGGGGCTATTTTTTTTTTTTATTAACCAAACCTTTTTCAGTAAAAATAAGTTTTTTAAAAAATTTGAGGTGTAATTTGTTTTTAAAGGGTAAAACATCTTACCAATTTATTTCAAAAATAAAAAAAAAAAAAGGATTTATTTAAACTTTTTATAAGTAAAATAAAAATTATGCTTTTGAAAAAAAGGGGGTAGAATAGGTAAAAAAGGGGCCCTTTTTGTGTAGGCCAAGCATAATTTTTGGAAAAAAAATAATTTTAGTAGATCTCCATTATATGGGGGCTTTTTTTCTATTAAATTTCTAAATTCAATAAAAAAAAAAGAGACCAGCTCACCAGAAAAACAGCTGGTATCTAAAAAATTAAAAAAAAAAAAAAATTTTAAAAAATTTGTCAAACACTAACCAGAACTAACCAAGTCTGAACCACAATAACGATTGCAAATAAAAAAAAAAGCCTAAAACGTTTACTCCATCCAACCCAAGGGTGGGAAACTTAACAAGGAGTGCTGGATCCCATTTACGCCCTTGTACACCGATTTAAATGTCAATTCGATATTTGTGACGTAATCCTTTTGCCCTATTGTTTTGTTTACAAGTAGTATAAAGTCTTAATTTTATCTAGTAGTATACAATACGGATCTAAAAGTAGGTGTATATCGAAATTAGTTTTTAAAAGTTGAATTTTTAACAAAAATTAATGAAGTTAATCTACCTTCTGGGCAATACGGTGACATCACACACATAACCTTATCTGCGGACAAATAGTAAAAATCAAGCAGTTAAGTTTACACCATTGCATCCATAGCCAAAATAATTTATTTATTAGTAAAATAATTACTTTCTAATTTTTTTTTTTTTTTTTTAAAAATGTTGCCTCCATTATTTTTTTTTTTTTAATACCAAAATTAAGACCAGAAAATGTTTTAAATATTGATGCTAAATTAAAATATATTCTTCTCTTTTAAAAATCACCTCCTTTAATACAGTGTTTTAAATAAAAAACATCTTTGCAAACCCTAGGATGTGGGAAATAAAAAAATAAGAATCATCGTTAGGTGGCAGTAACTACTATAAAAACCGATATTGTAATGCATTGCGCATGTTTTAGGTTTTTACAGCAGTTACTGCCATATAAATAATACGCTTATATTTTTTATTGGCAACGTTCTAATGTTTTTAAACATTTGCTATTTAAAACAATATAATAAAGGTGTTTATTAAAAAAAGTAAAAAAGTAATTTGAATTTTCATCACTCATGTTAAAATTTTCCAGCCCTAATTTTAATATTTCCAAAAAACATTGTAACGAAGCCAAACATTCTATTAGAAAATAAGTACTTTAATTGCAAATACGTCAATATGGGTTAGATAGAGTGGATTTTTTTAATTTGTCAAAAATGGTGAAAAAATCAACTTTATCGTAGCTGGCTCAGTCTTTATACATGGATATTAAAGTACATTTGAAACAACATTTTTTTTTTTTTGGAATGCAATGTTTGATACATTTTAAAAAAGTGCCAATTTCGGCAGAAATCAGGAAACAGTGAGGGCGTGGATATTATTTTATGGATTTTAAAAGCAGAAAAACCAAAATTTTTAAAAATTTTAATAATAAAAAATTTTTTATGAGAAAATTTTTTAAAAAGGCTTTTTTTAATATAATTGTATTACAGTATTGAAAAAAAGTAAAACCCAAAAACAAAAGGAAAATTTTTTTCCCTTGCCTTTTGGGGGGTGCCTTCAAATATAGTTATGAAATAAAAAAAAATTATTAACCTTTGATGTTTTCTAAAGTTAAAAAATTTGACTTTATATTAAAACTTACCCAGCATAAGAATAAAAACAATAATAAGGCAAAATGTAATAACATCTTGTTTTTTCTGCTTTAAAATAGATAAAAATTAAAAATAAATATTTTATACCGGAGTCTGGGCAAAAATTTAAAATTTAACCTCAAAAAGCCCCTTTCCTTTATTAAAATTATTTAATTAATATATATTTGTCTAATAAAAGGATTAAAAAAATTTTTTAAAAATATTAAATTTAATATTAATTTTTAGAATCTTTTACGTTAGGATAATAATTATACCTTTTATAAAAAACTTTATTTTTAATAAACTTAACCTTACCCATTCCAAATAAAAAACCTTATTTTTTAAAATTAACCTTTTACAATAATAAATTCCCTATTATTATTTTAAAAAGTTTTAAGTTTTATTACAGTCATATTGTAAATATGTTCTATAGGTTTGTTGCAAATTCATGTTTTAAAAAGTTCTTGTTGGGTTTACTCATCTGAAAAGTTTCTATACAATAAGACCGCTTTGGTCCTGGTCCCAGGGTATTGCGATTAAGTGTAGTCAACCCTATTGAACCCTGTGAACAGATCGTTTAAAACAGAAAAAAATAAAAAAATTAAAATACTAAGCTACGTTTCATTGGAATTGTATAGAAACTTTCTAGACAGGTAAACCTAACAATAACTCATTATTACAGTAATATTATTAACTATTTTTTAAACCTTATTATAAACGTGACTTCTGCTACGTATCTGACATCTGTAATCACGGCAAAGAAAACACGGAAATGGAAATAACTTAGGACTTAACTTACGCAATGTCTACATAATGGGTATCTGACCAACAACCTCTTCTCATTTATTATATCATTATTTTATGGTTTGTTGATTCCCGTAATATTTAAGAGTTTTCGCTTACTAGTTAATTTAATTTTCTTACTTTAGCTGTCCTTTAAAACATTTTTTTTTCAAACAATTCATAATTATTGTCTTTATAAAGAGTTATCCCTAACTTATGTTTTAAATTTATTTTCCTTATTTTTTTTAACATTATTTAATAAGACAACATTTTTAATTCCGAGCTTAGAATAAACAACCCCCTTTTATAGATCAATATCGATTAGATCTATGCTAGAATTATAGATATAGAATTTCGGGTAAGGACAATAAACAGGGTACAACTTACGACCAGCAAAAGACCTAACAACGAGAGGTCCACTTTTTTTTTTTTTTTTTTTTTTTTTTTTTTTTTTTTTTTTTTTTTTAAATAATTTATTTAATTTTAATATATATATATATATATATATATATATATATATATATATATATATATATATATATATATATATATTTTATATATATATTTTATATATATATATATATATATATATACGGGGCCAAAGGTGGCCCCCTATAATTTTTTTATGTTTTAAGATAAGAAAATGAAATTTGGCGTTCGATATATGACCCAAAAAAACATTAATGACGCATTTTTCTGAATTTTTTCCCCCAAACCCCCCCCTTTTCAATTTTAAATGGAAAACCCCGTATTTTTTCCCTTTTTTTAAAAAAAAGACACCGCAATGACACCCCCATACTTTTGACATTTTCTTTTAAAATATTTATTTTTTTAAAATTTTTAAGTATGACGTCAAAAACAACCCCAAATTTTTTATCAGGAGGGAAAAAATATTTTTAAAATTTCTGCCTATATTATGTCTTTTCCAGAAAGGTTAAAAATTCCAAAATTTTATTTCTAGCATAACTCAATTTTTTAAATGGAACGATGGTGGCCGTTTGGGATATTTGGCATTTTTTTCTGAATAATTTTATACCCACACTTGATATTTCAAGTTAAAGCAACACTAAAAAACAAAAAAAAAGGCATAGTAGTTTTTGCCATAAAATTAAAAACTCCGGGCCGTGGCATTCGATTAAAAGAGTCATTTTTTCAAATTTTTTCAGGTAGGCTAGAAAATAAACAAAAAAATTAATGTTAAACTATATATATATATATATATATATATATATATATATATATATATATATATATATATATATATATATATATATATATATATATATATATATATATATATATATATATATAATCCGACTTTATTAAGCCAAAATACTTAGATATATGAGCCCTATATAGAAGCTATAATACTTATATATATATATATCATTATATTATATAACCTATATAGTATATTTAGAACCTATATATATATATATATATATATATATATATTATATATATAATATATATATATATATATATATATGTAATCCGACTTTATTAAGCCAAAAACGTTACACTTCACGGGCTATATGAAGCCCTTCACCTACTTAGGAAGCCCAAAATCGGGCTTAATAATTTTTCCATGTATAACTCCTAAAATAACCTATATAGCGGCATCTTACGAACCTCGAAATCATTTCAATATAGCGTCACATATCAAGTTTCCTAATCGTGGTGACAGTTTTAATGTAAATATAATAGATGACTCTAAAAACACGACTTTGTAAAAAATTGTTGGGCTTCGTAAGTATGTTTTGTTTCTCAAAATATACACGTTTAGTTGATCATAACTGCCACTAGTTAGCGCTACTCTAAAATGTATATAATATGAAGCAAAAGGTGTTCTACGGTCAATACGAAGACCGAAAAGCCGACAACATTGCTTGGAATAAAAATAAGGTTTATTTCTTCTTTTTTAATTATTGAAACTCTGTTTTTGCCGTTAATGTTTATTTAATAATAATAATAATAAATCTTTTTAATTAACTTAAATTAACCATGTAACCAAAACATATTTAATTAAAAATGGGTTTTTCAAGATTTCAGGAGTATGGATGACTTTATTTATTTATTTTTTTAATATATATTTTATTTAAAGGTTAGGTAAGATACTTATAAGTATTTTTTTTAAAGTAGCGAAAAGACATAAAAGACTATATACAGGGTGTTACAAATTCGAGTGTATGCATGGGGATCTCGTAAACCGTAAGAGGTACAAGGTCGGTTAAATTGAGGCAAAGTTGTGTAGTGTGATGCTAAACAAAATGTCGTTTCGAAATTTGAAAAATTCCGTTTACTTCCGGAGATATCCGGAAAAACCCGAATTCCCGCAAAAACGTTTTTATTTTTTCCTGACCTTATTTGAGAAGATATTTTGAAATGAATGTCATGTCAGCACAGCTACTTTTTCCCCTCTACAAAATGACGTTATTAAATTTAAAATCCGACGTTTCGTTTCCGAGCAACCACCATCAACTTTATTTTTTTAAATACAGCCTTTGATTGTTTATTGCATTTTTTTGAAGCATTTTTAATTCCAATTACAATGATATATAACACTTGATATTTTTCTGTTAAATAAAATATTTTCCATAAGAGACAAGGTGTTAGACAAGGAAGGCACATGATTTCTTACAGGGGTATTCCATAGTTGTTGCATAAATATTAAGTGTTATACATTTTTGTAATTGGGATAATAAGAGGTTCAAAAAAATTAAATAAAAAATCTAGGACCGTATTTAAAAAAATTAAGTTGATGGTGGTTGCTCGGAAACGAAACGTCGATTTAAATTTAATAACGTCATTTTGTAGAGGGGAAAAAGTATCTCTGCTGACGTGACGTTTATTTCAAAATATCTTCTCAAATAAGGTCAGGAAAAAATAAAAACGTTTTTGCGAGAATTCGGTTTTTTTCCGAATATCTCCGGAAGTAAACGGAATTTTTCAAATTTCGAAACGACATTTTGGGGTGACGTCCATGAAGAGGTTTCTCCAACCAGGCTTGCAGCTTCTCCTGGTCTGTTTGATGGTGTCTGCGCATTTCACGATCCATCAGTCGCAACGGTGTTGAATCTTCGGCTCCGCATATTGCTTGGTGTATCGGGGAAGAGTCTGCCAGTCTATGGAAATAACTGCGTAAGTTTATTATTTGTTGGTCTAATTGCTTACCAATATCCACCAATCCTCTTCCCCCTTGATATCGTGGAAGCGTTGTTCGTTCAGTTGCACTACGTGGGTGATGTTTGTGTGCCTTTGTAAGGAGTGTTCTCATCTTTCTCTGTAGCTTATCGATGTCAGTTTTGCTCCATTCCACAATTCCAAATGAGTAAGTGAGTGCGGAGCATGCGTATGTATTAAGCGCCTTAAACAGATTTTTGCTGTTTAGATAAGTTTTCGACACCTTTCTTACCCTTCTGATAAACTCGTTTGCTGTTCTTCCTTCATTGTTCGCTGGTCGATTCTTTGCGCCTGTTTCATTCCCAGGTACTTATACGTCTCTTCAGCCTCCATTGCCGCGATATTTTGACCGTCTTGCATCTCAAATGCACCCGGTTGTATCTTTCCTCTAACTATGTTTAGGACGCGGCATTTGTCAAGTCCGAACCGCATCCCTATATCTCCGGAGAACTCCTCGACGATTTTGAGCATTTGCTCGAGCTGGTTTTTGGTAGCTCCCATCAGTTTAAGGTCATCCATATATAGCAGATGATTCAGCCTTATCACATCTTCTTTGTTGTTCCTAATACTAAAGCCATACTTAGTTGAGTTAAGACGGCGTGAAAGTGGGTTCATTGCAAGGCAGAACCACAATGGATTTAACGAATCACCCTGAAATATACCCCTTCGTATTGGTTTCGATGTTGTCGCTGGAGGGCACTTGCAGTTGAATTTTAGTCTTCCACGTTAACATGATGTTTTCTAAAAAGGACACAATATAATTATCGACCCTGTATATTCTTAATATAGCCGCAAGCCACTCATGTGGTACTGAATCGAAGGCCTTTTTGTAGTCTACGTAGGCAGCGAAAAGATTTCTACGACCAGTATAAGCTTGGTTACAGACGACAGAGTCGATAATAAGCTGCTCCTTGCACCCCATTGCGCCTTTGGCACATCCCCTTTGCTGGGTTGCAATAATGTCGTTTTGCTCACAGTGTGCTTGGATACGTTGTGTAAGGCAAGATGTGATCACCTTGTAAAGCGTGGGAAGGCAAGTGATTGGCCGATACTTCGTTAGGTCCTCTGTATTATGCTGATCCTTTGGTAGGAGATATGTAACTCCGTGTGTGAGAAATAATGGCATTTTCTGTGGATTAAGCAAAACATCATTAATTAGAACAGCCAGTTGATGATGTGTGCAGCTGAATGCATTGTAACAACCCCTAATATAAAGTGGATCTACGTTAACACCGAAACAAACTGTAATAACTAAACAATATTTCTAAAATAAAAGCATTAACATGGCAGGGCTTCGTATAATCGGTATATCATAATCACAGTCAATTGGATATAAATTCGGGCTTTGTATAATCGGTGTAGTAACTGTTAATTAAAATATACACTTAAAATAAAAACGGCATCATCGCCAGGCTTCGTATAATCGACATAATATAAACACAGTTGCCTTGTATATAAACTTGGGCTTCGTAGAATCGTAGTAGTATCGACACTACTGAAATCCCCTTGCCTCCCAAAAGTCGGGCTGCCCCTCACCTGTGTTACGTAGTGGGCTTCATATAATGCGCCATACTTGTATATATATATATATATATATATATATATATATATATATATATATATATATATATATATATATATATATATATATATATATATATATATATATATATATATATATATATATATATTTTAAATTTTATATAATATAATAATATATACATACGAAAAGTTTAACATCGTTTTAAGACAGTTTAAAAAAACTCCTGTTCTCTATGCTTTTACTAGACCCTCTCCCCAGAGGGTTTCGTTCGCCTTCCGGACCCGTCAGTGGGGCTGTAAAGTCAATGATAACGAGAGAACACGCTCTTTAAAACAAATATCTTTTTATGGGTAAGATATTAAATATCACCGTTGATGCCTTACTGAACTTACATTTAGCAATGTAGGCATCAAGTTTTACCGGAGTGAGTATTAAATATGTTATTAATAAGGAAAAATTTCCTACTGTCTTAATATATATGAAACGTTTAATTCCGTTTTAAGACAATTTAAAGAAGACATCCTGTTCCCTATGTTATCCACAATAACTAGCTCCCCAGACGCCTTTCGCCCGTCTTAGGTTCTTGTTAGTAGGGCTGTAGCAAGTGCACAGTGAATAACAGAGAGAACACTCGTCTCCTTATAGAACAAATATCATTGTTCATCGGTAAGATATTTAATCTTACCGTTGGTGCCTTACTGAAATGTATTTAGCAAAGTACGCATCAAGTTTTACCGGAGTGGGTATTAAATATGGTATTAATAAGGAAAAATTTCCTACTATCTTGGGGTATACGAAAAGTATAACTCGGTTTTAAGACAATTTAAAGAAGTCATCCTGTTCTCTATGTTATCCACTATAACTATCTCAATCATCATCGTAAAAAGTTTTTTAAATTATTCTTTTAAACCGAAAAAAGCTCTATGCGTCACCAAATTAAACTTATTGTATAATTCAGCAAGAATAACAGTCAGCAAGTATACTAAGTATAACCATTTTTATTAATGGTTGGCTCTCACGTAACAACTTCCTATCTTCATGGTAGACTTAAACCCAGAACCAATAGGCTTTAAAACATTGTCTATAATAATGTAAGTAAAATATGTTTGGCGCGTCTTAAAAGTGCAATGTTCCGCTCTAGTGAGTACCCAATATTTTTATGACTGACAATGTAATAGTTTTATGAGAACCTATCTACGAGAATATTAAAAACGACGAAGTAGTAGTAAATTATACAGAATTAAAAATAAAAAAAAATGTTAATATTCTTACAGAGTGATTCAAAAAACATAGGCCACTGATAAATGGGAGCCAAAAATAGGACAAAATGTTATAAAGCAGCTCCCAAACGGTCCCTTTTTTAAAAAACAAGGTGGAAAGAAAAAAATTATGGATGTGATTTTTTTCTTTTTATTTAAATCAACTTTTTTGCTTCGATAAAACTTGACACAGTTAAAACGTTGACCTTCTGATAATATTCTTTTGCTACTATTATGGGCCAGTGGTAAAGCTTTTTGTAATTTTATTAATTTTTTACCATTGTTTTGTCATAACTTTTTTGGTAATATTATAATTTTTAATTACATACAAGAGACTTATGTTCGATTAAATTTACCATATAAATGGTACTCTTGATAAACTTAAGGGTTTTTAAGGTAGTTAACTCATATGGTACGAAACGGGTAATATTTAAAATTAACAATTTTAATTTTTATAAAAAACTTATTGAAACAAAGCTTTAATGCATGTGTTTAAGCAATAGGTGGACACTTTAAATATTTTTGATAAAAATTACTGTTTTTATACCACGCACGTTTAAAATTAAAATACTTCAAAAGCCGGTAACTTTATTTAGTTAATTCTAAAGTACCTTATTTATATAAAAGTTAGCCAAAGTATTAGGGACCAAACTATTAATATTGTTACCAAAAAAGTTATCAAAAATAAGGGTGGGGTAAAAAAGAAATAAAATTGCCTAAGGCTTCGAGATTAATTCATAATAGTAATAAAAGTTTTTCAACATTAATGATTCTTAATGTACCATTTTTTTAAGACTTAAAAAAATAGTTAAAAATAAAATTGGTCTGGCACATTAATATTTGATAAAAATTGTGCTAAACCACGACTAAAAAAGTCCTTTGTTGCTAAGCCCGACTTTTCTTGTTTTTGATATAATTGGCATTGAATTATTATTCTGTCAAATATGTCATATCATATAGGTTTATCAATAAATAAGAAAATAAAATGCTTTATATGTAATAAAGCTGACAACAAAGAGAAAATATTACCTTTTACTGCTGATGCATTAAAAAATGTTGTTTATTTATTGAAATTAGAAAAAAGAGTATTTTCCACCAATACAAAGTAAAAGCTTTTTAAAAAACTATAAAACCAGTTCGTTCTCCCTTAGAAAAGGAATAAAATAATATTTTTTTAAAACTTTCTAACACAATAAAAAATAATAAAAAAATTTTAAAATTTGATAATTATTAGAGTAAAACAAAAAACTTTTGTTTAACAAAGGACTTTCTTAATCGTGGAATGGCAAAATTTTGGTCAAATAATAATGTGCCAAACAAGTTCTATTTAAAAGTGGAATAAAAACCAAAAATTTCTATATTTAATTTATTTCTATACCTTATATAGAAAATGTATCATTGCAATACATATTTTGAAGGTGGTTGAACAAACAGTTGTGTCAATAAGAGAAGTGCTAGAATTAAATTTTTATATTTTACTGATCAAAACTCCTCTGAATAGTAAAACTTTGTACTTATGTCGTAGACATCAATATCTCCAAATAATTATATATATATATATATATATATATATATATATATATATATATATATATATATATATATATATATATATATATATATATATATATATATATATATATATATATATATATATATATATATATATATATTTATATATATCATATTTTTTATATACCATTATATTATTATATATAATATTTTGTATATATATAGGGTATAGTTTTTATATTTTTTATTTATGACAAGTACAATACTTTGACGTTTGTATTATATTGTTAATTCAAAAAGTTATACATTTATTTTGGTACTTATAAACTAAGGTTTACTCATAGGTGTTACTAATGTACTAAAGAAACAGGTCAAATAAAAGTTAAAATTTAGTTTTTAAAAATTTAAAAACATTGTTTTAAAAATTTATATACATTTTTATATATAATAGTTTATATATAACACTTATATAAATTAAATATATATAAACTATTATTTATTATTATATATTATATAGTTACAAATATAACATATATTATATTTAAAAAAATATATATAATAATATTATAATAAAATATATATATATATATTTAGTTCTGATAATTCATATATATAATATATATATTTTTCATACATATGATTCTATGTAATTTTTTTTAACTATAAATATATTAATAATATATGCTGGAACTTATATATATTGATAAGCTATACATCGATAAATAAGATACCTATTGTTGCAGCCGTTTTGTTATATAAGGCTATGAATTATTATTCTGAAATAGTCATATCATATATTATATAATAATAATATTATATATATGTATATATATATATATATATATGAATATATATATATTATCTATGATATATAATGTTATATATATATTATATATAAATATATATATATATATATATATATATATATATACTATATATATATAAAATATATATTTTAATGGAATAGTAAAGATTAATTTTTATATACTTATTAATATCAATAAAATATAAAATTTTATAATTTGATACTTATTATGAGTATCACTTGTAACAGCTTTACTAATAGTATTAAAATGGTCATAATAGTAAAATTTATTTATAAATAATAAACAAAAATATATAATATTTCTATATTATATAAAATACATTGAATAATATTTAAGTATAAAAACATATTTTTATATAATAAGTTAAATAAATATATATTTATATAAATTAATATAATTATACTTATATAATATCATATATATATATATATATATATATATATATATATATATATATATATATATATATATATATATATATATATATATATATATATATATTTTTTTAATGGACAAGTAACAGATCGCTAGACCGTTTGTTTATTACTTGATTAATATCCAATAAGTAATATATTTTATTTTTGTACTTATTCTGGTTCACTCTCGGTCGTCGCTTGTACTAAAGTTTAAACAGGTCCGATAAAGTAAAATTTAGTTTTTAAAAATAAACGAAAAATATAAAATTTTGTGGATTATAAAGTTAAAAGAACACTTGAATAAATTAAGACAAGAAAACCCATTATTTTTTTAAAGAAGTTACAAAAATCAACATTTAAGAACATTAATACAATTATATTGAAAACAAAGATAAAAGCAATAAAAACATTTTATAGACAAGAAGTGAACTAAATTTTTAAGTCTTTTAGCCGTTTTTTGTCTAACTGCTTAGCAAATAATCTTAAAAATATGTAAACGCAAAACAACAGATAGGTTTTTGCCAGTATTTTTCCGCCAGTAAACTTGTCAAGTGTAAACGTAGCTTAAATAAGTTGCAGAGTGTGCTTTAGAAAATAATTATTTATTTTGTTGTACTCAAAGTTGTTTATGCAGGTAAGACGCAAAGTGTTGTGAAAAAGAAATAATAGACATTTAATTTGATAAACCTATATTAAGAGTGTCCTAAGTTAAGGCAAGGATAATATAAAATTTATAGGGATACATTAGAAAAGCTATAAAATTAAAAGCAGAAAAATGCAGTGCACACAAGAAATTTCAAAAAAACTCCATAATCTTTGTACCGAAAGTATTTTAAGCTCTTAAATTCGCTGTATGTAAAAATTGATAATGGTGTGTGACAGGGACCGACAATGGCCTGCTAAGTAAAGAACCTTTTATTTTTATAAAGTAAATAAGCTACCGTATTAACAGTATTTCAGTATACCATTTCAATAAACTATATCGTATAAACGCGCATGCAATCGCTTGCTAAAAGTATGCAGCAAGTTGTCTTGGTATATTATTTACCAATAAAAATGGTTCAATTATTTGCTTTTTATAGCTTCGCTTAGAAGAACTATCGCAATTTACTGTCTCGTGTAAACTACGCTTTAGGCATTTGATTGCACAACGTTTGCTACAAAGTAAACGATCTTGTTATAAAAAAATACCTAGTACAATAATAATTATTTGAATATTACCGAGTATATAAAATCCAGCCCAAAATTATACTTATCTTTCACAAAATCATGTTCTAATTGATTACGATAATGTCACATTAATTAGTGTTTTTTCGCTTCTGGGCTTGTCTAAGGACCTGATTTTTCCACTTCACGAAACAATCCCAACGGTCCTTATTATAGTTATCCTTCAGTGATTTTAACAGCTCTGTTTAAGTTCCGATATGGTTCGCTAATTACAAAACTTGCGAATTACACCTTTGAAGATAAATAAAAAGATTGTTTTGTATATTTTGTGTGTCTTTGCATTTGATACTTTGTCCCTATTTTTAAAGAAACATATTTTTTAATCTGCTAAAAACTTAGAAGTAAGACCAATTTAAGTTGTATACAGAATGTCCAAATTCGGATATGCATTTATTAAAATCTGCGAAACACTTAAAGACAGTATAGGGGTTTATAGATTTATCGACAATTTTCATTATAATTTACCCACATTCCGGTAAGGATTTTAGATATATATATATATATATATATATATATATATATATATATATATATATATATATATATATATATATATATATATATATATATATATATATATATATATATATATATATATTTTTTTTTTGGTGTTGACAAAATTAGATATTATTTTTTAAAACCAATTTTTTATTTTATATGTATTTTTAAATCTGTGCAAATTTGACTCCAAATTTTTATTTGTAACTCAAATTTATTTTGTCCAACAAATTTAAAATTTGGTAGTTTTTTATTACAATAATGTTTTTCGAGTTTTAAAGCTAAAAAAATGTGTTCTTTTAAGGAAACAATTTAATATAAGTATAACTGAATTTTATATTTTATCAGAAAAATTTAACATTTTTTGAAACTTCTTAAAATAAACGATAGCCAAATAAACCTTTAAAAATGTTGCTTACTTTTTATTTAAATTATTTTTTTTAATAAGAAGTAAAATTTAATTAACATAATTTTTAAAATTATGTGTGGGAATTTTTTTAACCTATATTAATAAATGCAACACCTCCTGTGAACAAAAGTTCTTAAATAATTAAAAAATAAAAATTGTAGCCTTATACCACTTACATTTTACAAATTTACGCCAAACAGATTCAAATATTTGATTTTAAAAAGTATTACACAACAAACATCTCTAAAATTTCCCTTTTAGAGGGCTCTTACTCTTTTAGAAATTTTGGGTCATGTTTATAGGAGCTTTTTCTCCTATTCTTATGCAAAAAATATCTAAAAATATCGGGCTCCAATTTTGTGTATATTTTTGTAATAACCAATTATTTTATTTAAATTTAACATATTAATAATAAATTTTGGCCTCTTTTAAAAAGCAATATTAGTTCTGGTTACTTGTAAAAAATAGTACATTTTAAGCAAAACTCATATTTATTAGGGAATACAGAGACTTTGTATTACGTGCAAATTTTTTATTTAAAAATCCTAGCAGAGCGCTTTCGGTAAAACCATCATCAGTGCTATTCGTCAAGCTGGAGCAGTAGCAATTTGAGCCAACAAAACCTGTAGAGGGCTTTAATAAACTATCACATTATTACACAAAATAAAATAAAAGTCAAACAACATTAATATATGTTACATTTCCCTTATTAAAGGGTGAATTTTTAAAAAACTATACCATTTTGTGGAAAGACGAACATGAGATTATGATATATTTTCGTCTTTCCACAAAATGGTATAGTTTTTTAAAAATTCACCCTTTAATAAGGGAAATGTAACATATATTAATGTTGTTTGACTTTTATTTTATTTTGTGTAATAATGTGATAGTTTATTAAAGCCATCTACATGTTTTGTTGGCTCAAATTGCTACTGCTCCAGCTTGACGAATAACACTAATGATGGTTTTACCGAAAGCGCTCTGCTAGGATTTTTAAATAAAAAAATTGCACGAAATACAAAGTCTCTTCATTCCCTAAATTCTTACGTGCACACAGCCACAACCAAGTTTCATTCACATTTATTTGTTTTTTCAAGACGTAATTTAAATGCCATAAACTTCTCGTCTTTATTTTAGGTACGTTTCTGTCTGCATCAAAGCACAAAGGCATTTGTAGACAATACGAACTAGAGAATAGAACATTCTCATAATTTTTGTTTAAAATAACTCCCATAAGGAAAAGTAAGTATATAGATTTATTTACTTAGCTTAAAATTACCATGAAAAATAGTAATACCTACAAAATCGATACAACATGCACGATATAGTTTCTAAGAAAAGGCTTGGTATCACTTTTTCTGGTAAAAATAAAACATTTTAATCCTAAAACTAAATATTTTTTAAATAAGAAAAATAAGCTTTTAAAGAAAATGCCAAGTTGTTTCTGTATTAAAACAAACATTCTAAAATTGTGTCTTTCACCCTGGAACTGTCGTTTGTTGTCTCAAATTTATTGTAAATTTTATGAATACAAGAATAGATAAAATGTTCTTTTTTAATCATAACTATTTTTTTCATAGAAATACCAGATGTTTGTAATAAACCAAAAAATATTACGCTAAATAACATTCAAGGGTGTCAAGAGCTTAAAAGGGTTTTCCAGAAAATTTCAGTAAGTACACAAAAGGGAAAAGAAAAATAAGCAAGCGTGCGTGACAAAAAGTTGAGAATCTATTAAGGAAGTACATTATTGCTTGACAAGAATAATGACTTAAAATTACTTTTATTTAGAGTTTTATAAAAATCGTAATGTGGAATAAAATTAACAAAACATTTCAGAAATATATGGTTAAGACCCTGTAAAATAATTATTTCTTTCAAATATAATAATAAATCAATATTATTTTAGGGGCGGTAGTAATTTTTTCGCTATTTTTATACGGGCAATCTGGGGACCATTTATCAGTCAGAAATCTTTTGTGAACATACGTATTCAGGGTGTCTCAAAAGGTATGGTCCAAAGTTTGGGATCATGTAGATTGGATCAAAATAAGGTCACAACTTCATATAACTTTTTGCTCTATGCCTCTTCTTTACCGAGCTATTAGCTGTTAAAGGTAACAATTGAAAATCGACTTTTAATTAATAACTTTTGAACGGCTTGTGCGATCTGAAATTTTTTTTGTTGATTAATTCTAGCTAATAACTCTCTTGTATCAACTGCTATAAACATGCCTCGAAACCATCAAAGATACCAGGTCCGGATTATCCAATTTGTAAAAAAAAAGGAAAAAAGGTATACTTTATTTTTATTGATAGGACTAGCGGTTTTCGCGTAAATGCATTTAAAATCATTAAGGTATACTCGAGGGCTCTCGATAAGATATACCCTGGGGCTCTTAATAAGGTGTACTTAAGGACTCCCTATGAATCTTATGTCAAAATCTACTACCAGAAGTCAATTTTCAGCTGAAAATTATATATTAAAAGTTAAAAACTTAATTTTTTTTAACCAAAAAAAAAAAAAAACAATAAAATCATACAGCAAAGTAGAAACTTTATGATTATTAGTAGAATAACAAAAAAAACTGCTATGCGTAAATTTAACTAAGGTATGTGTTCAAAGTGAGTACCCTGTACAGCTACACATTTTCTTAATTTACTAAGACATGCTCTTGGAACCTGAAACAGCATGGTAGAATTATTTAAAGATTACTTA
This sequence comes from Listronotus oregonensis, assembly GCA_019359885.1. NCBI lineage: Eukaryota > Metazoa > Arthropoda > Insecta > Coleoptera > Curculionidae > Listronotus > Listronotus oregonensis. The sequence goes on along the minus strand of JAHBCN010003425.1, from coordinate 52,350 downwards.
AATAACTAAAAATCAATGCAGGCCAATATTAAATTCATTTTTCCGAAATGAGTATCTTAGTTCTTAAGGATTAATGATCAGTAGACTTCTGTTCCGGAATGTTGCTTTTTATTTGATAAAAATTATATTTTATTGAAATGTCGGCTCTGCAGATGCTGTATGTATCTGGTAGCTTAGTAAAGTATTTTACTCTTTTTTCCATTTTTGAGGATCCGTATACATCAAATTGCAACTCTATCCAATTATTTTTACCTATTTTACATGAAAGTAAGTTAAGGTTTTTCAATTTTGATTGATGTTTGTTTATTTAATTTCTGATGACTCTTTTTTGTTGTTTATTTGATTTCTACAGTTTTAGTGACATCTTTATCACGTCCGTTACAAGAAAAAAAATAAAAAAGATCCTGATTTTTTACAGAATTTTGTACTAACATGATATATATAAAACATGCAAATATAGCGCAATAAATAAAATTAAATTGCGGCCAGATTGCACTTTACCGTTAAGGCAGGTAACATGCAACAGATGTAATCCCAGTACGTACTTGACAAGTTAGATTGGTAAATATATATTTTTCTTGACTTGGTCAAACCACTAAGGTTTAAAGCCTACTAAGGTATAGTTGATGTATTTAATAAACTAAAAAGGAGTTTAAAAACATGGAATTTAAAGGCTTAAAGGGTGTGGAAACATATCTATAGATAACAAGTTCCACAGTTTAAGTACTGAGTGTGGTAGGGTGCGTAGTTCAATGTTTTTTCAGATAAATTCTACACTAATGCAGAAAAGTGGCACATTGTATTGTTGCACTGGAAGCGGCAAAAAAATGTCTTAAACTGTGGGCAAGAAAAGTAAGCTTCATGGTGAGAATGTCCTTTTAAATTAGAATAATGAATTTAACAGATTTAAGAATAGTATTCAAATAAAGGCCCGATCTAAGGTACATACGCGTTAGAAGGGAAAAGATACATCCCAAATCGAAAGAGAAATAAAACATTTCTGAAAGCTTAGCTGGATGTGATATGTGAACACTTCTGAAAGCAACGTCTTAAGGTTTATATGGTTCTTTTTCCTGCAAAAATCTGCAGCTTATTTGTTTAAGATTAAAAGTGGCAGACTTTATGTAAGAGCAAATATGATTGTGTCTCTGACGAATTTAACTAGACAAGACAATTTAAAAAGACCTTAATTATATGGGATATACATTAATTAAAAAAGGTTCTAGCACAAAGTATAGCGAAAAGACCGTAGGAAGGACGTTACAAGACCTTACCTATCGCAACTTTTGATTTATATTAAAAAAAAATCACCTTAAATAGTTTAAAGAGTTAATCCATTTTTGAAATAAAATAATTTATAAAAACGCTTAACGTTATTACTCCATCCCTGTTAAAATTTATTGCCTTAAGTGAATAGTATAACAAGATTTTAAATATTTAAAGCCGATGTATTCTTTAAAATATCAACAAATATTTTTAGCCGTCGGCTCTATAATAAGCATATATTGATATAAGACGTGAACTGCATAGTGTCTTTTTTCAATAAAAAACTACACATTGTACTTCACTGGCGATTTATAAACTTAACTTTTCGTTGCCGTTGCTATTACGGTGCTGGTAACAGTGCTGTTGTCGCTACTGTCGTAAATAGTTTAATTTATAAACTTGATGTTGGCGTTCCTAACCTTCTATTTAAAGTTGGACTGTCAATGTTAATACTATTACTTGTCACTGAACCCTCTTTACTTTTGTAGATGCTCATGTACTCTTTGGTTTATGTTTATTGAAAAATAGGTAAAATTAAGAAAATAAAGCCTGAAGATGTTAAATATTAAACTTTTATTAACATTGCATAACGATGATGTGACTCAAAAAATTAGTCCTATTGGTCGATGATAAACCTCAGCGAACGACAACACCAAAAGATAAAACAACGGCCAAAAAAACGAAAACGTTAAATCAAATGGTAGCGGCAGCGTTGTTTATAAATCGTAGCCATAATACAAATCCTAATTTTATTATATTTTAGCACAAATAGAAGATCAATTATAATTTTTTAATTAAAAAGTATTATCTATTTGTTGTTCGTAATTAATTTTACACGCCACTGACTAAAGTCATGGTTATTACATAATGGCTAACCCCGATGCACAAATTATGTTTAAATTTTCAACAGTCGTGTATAGGTTTTGAGAACCTAAAACTGACATTGTTAACATTCAGTACAATCCGCTTTCTGAACGGTATAAATATTTTTTTGTTTATGTTTTTAGATTACATCATAACAAAGAAAATTTTTAAGAATTTAATTCTAAGTAGCAATTTAGTTTTTCAGTGGTATCCTTTTTATTTTACCTAAGTTAAACTTATTGAACAGGTTGGTTGATGTGAGGCTGTTTCCCCCCTTTCCTTGCAATGCCTGCATGTTGTGGGACTGTTATGTATGCCCTTATTTTGCAAGTTTTTAGATAACAGTGGCTTGTCAAAACTTTTACTACTTGTCTTTAACTAAGTATGCCCCAAGAGGAGCTCAGCTTAGTTTCTTGTGTGTCCAGAAAGCCAAAAGAGTTATATATTGTTGTTACTGGCGGCAAGTTGTTTTAGGGTCATTTAGAAACTTCATCCTGATTTTGATGTAGAACTATGGAAGTTTAGAACTTTCAAAGCAGCCTGACTGTCAGAGAAGGAGTATGTTTTGGCTGTAAAACTCCCTTCTGATTTCTGCCAAATATATCGCAGCTGACACTATATGATTTGTTAAAGTTGTAGACGGGTGTCATGTGTTTTGATCTCATGTCTAAGAGCTGTTCGTCGATAAAAACCAAACGGGATGTGTTTAACAATAATAATCTTTTTAATCGTTAAACAGCCTTTTGTAAACTATTATCAAATTTACTTAAATATTACCCACAAGCATCATCTTTGAATCAAAAGTACTTTTAATCTGATTTACGATTACCCTTGACGAAAGTCTTAATATTACTTGGTAATACGCCTATACGAAAAAGCTACAGTCCACCAATGCTCAATAAAATTTTAAGTAAATTCGAGTTAACTGATGTGGTGGTGACAGGTTTGCAATTTTTTTCTCCCAAACCCACACGTTGTCAAAGGTATCATGAAGTGTAATATTGTCGCTTAGAAAAGCGACAATGTTACACTTTACAATACCTATTCAGAAAATTTGGGTAACAACATTACAGACGTTAAAGAGTTAGCTGATATCCTTGGAGGATTTCAATTTTATCCCTGAGTCAGTATTATTTAGAGTTAACTTAAACCTTTAAATGGAATCCGAGCTACAAAACGGCACAGGCGTTATCAAGCGAATACCTATGCATGCATTAATAATGCTTAATTTCTCAGAGTATACTTGCTTATGGCAAGCTGGTGTAGTGGCAGCATATCCGCCTCTCAGCCGTGAAGACCCGGTTCGATTCCCGCACTGTCCATTGGACTTTTTCATAGCTCGTCACCTCACAGAAGGCAATGGCAAACCACTGTGTAGTATTTCTGCCTAGTAAACCCTTTCACATATGCTTCGGAGGGCACGTTAGGCCGGTGGTCTCGCACATCTGTGTAAATTGGTACGCAACACTGATATGTGCGAGAGGGCGCCTACGCTCTGCCTAGAGTATGGCACATTAAGAAGAATACTTGCTTAGGTGTTTCAAATAAAAACTTATAGATTATGGAAACTTTCATGATATTATCATTCCATGCTACTTTTTTTTCGTGTGACACTATCAAAGAATTTGCTTATACTCACAAGTTTTTAAAATGTGAATTAACCAATAACGAATGATTTTATTTGTGTTTGAAAGCGAACGGAATGTATTCCCAGCATGCTAAAATTATTATCCCAGTATCGTATTCACAGTCAAAATAAAAAAATATCACCGACTTTATTTTTTTTTTTTTAATAAATTGGAATTGTAACTAAATTATAAACTAAAGTCGCGCTGACAAGGAAGATATTGAATTACCATTTTAAATTTTAATTATTAAAATCCCTTTTTTAAGCACAAACTGATCGTACCTTTTTACGCCAACGTTAAGATCATTTCGCTTACTAATTTTTTAATTTTAAAAGAAATACTTTTTTATGAATGGTAAAATTAAGTCGCATAGGGCACATGTATATATTACTTTTTCAACGATCATCTTTACATTTACCTACAAAGGAATGTCCTGTGATAATCTGTACTTACTTCATAGATATATAAAAATACCTAACAGCAATAACTGTTCCAGTTATTTCTTTGGGATTGATACTTTTACTTTGTTATTTTAAAAAAATCCAATTTAATTTATGATTTCGTCGCAAATTTAAATGCCATTCAAGCCGTGTTTTCTTAAAACGCTACAATAGCATTCTTTGGGTAATTTATATAATTATTTTGAATTTTTAATCTAAACGCGACAATTCGAAAACAAACTTTAAGAACATTACCAAATAATTTATTGGCAATAGAAACTGGAAAGTAAGAAAGCGTGGGGTCATAATTAGTTACTTTGCATTTCAGATTATCCCTCACTTGTTTTTACTTTCTTATTGTTCCATTTTAAAACTTTTTTATAAATAATTTATTTTTGATAAAAAATTAAAATAAATTAAAATAATACATTTCTTTTGATGACTCTTGAATATAAGTTTTATGGCATTCTTTTAAAAAGCGCAAAATAATAAAACAATCTTACGCTGCGAAATACTATTTCTTTGTTTTGCTTGTTTGTCAACTGATCTTTATTGCAATTGAATACCGAGGTAAAGAAAGTTTTATTACTGTAAAGAAATTTGGTAGTTACAAGGACTTGTAGCTTAGAGGTTAACTTTACTGTAATCTCAAGACAGCACAATTTTGTTCTAACAAGATGTTTATGCGTTCTTGCCGCATATTTTCAAACAGAATGTGTCTTTTGTATGTGGATGCATATTATAAGTTAGTCTTTTTCCTCCTCCTCCACACAGCCCGCACGTTGTAAAACCGTTGGACTACTGACAGTGATCTATCAGTAGTATGGCAGTAAGAATTAAGATTAAAATGTTTAAGTTTATTTTCAAGAATAGTCCACTAAGAGTATAAACAGATATAATTCTTAATGCCAATCAACATTTTCCTTTTTCATTCTGCACAAAAATTACTTTTTTTCATCATCATCCTGTACATACTATCTTAAGTTTGAATAGTCTAATATTATTATAGGACACACCCATATATAATATATATATAATATATATATATATATATATATATATATATATATATATATATATATATATATATATATATATAAAATATATATATATATATATATATATATATAAATAGGGTATCGCTCTTCTATATACCAAAATTCCTTGTTTTATAAAATAAAAAACTAAAAAAAACCATTAGTTTTAATAGGTTTGTTTGGTATTTAGAAATAGTTAACACTATTTGTAGACACCTAGTCCTAAAATCCACCTTTCATGAGAGCGCTTAAGTAAAAAAAGTGTACACAAGTTCTGAATAACCAACAGACCTAATATTTGTTTGTTTACCATTAATTGATTGAAGATATATTTTTTCTTGTTCTACCTAACAATAAAAAACCTGCTTGTTATATTACATCAAATATCACTTCAGGTGACCGGCATACATAAGCAAGTATGCACTTACAACACAAAGAACTGTTTATTCTGCAACCAGCTTTTGCTTGCATACCCGTGTTCTTTTTAAGTGCAATAGACAAGAAGTTTCTTTTAATACATAGGACTTTCCAAAAGTTGACAACAAAATAAAGTATTTTTAATATTTTGCTTTATATTTTGTTACTAAATATACATTGACTGGTCCTTATTTAAGCTGTCTTATCATTCGTGAATGTATATGGGCGTAGTACTGAACTGGACTTGTATTTTCGAACTTGTTCGTATACGAAAAATTGAAGATTATCTATGAAACTTATTTGACGTTTCATGAACCGCATTTTCGAAGCCTATAGGTACATACGTAAATATTTATATGAAACGCAACAACTACTTCCCAACCATTTGAAACCAATTTAGGCATACAAATTGATGAAGGAAAACGAGAAAAATGAACGCTTTAGATGATCTGATCCAATTAAATGCGATTAACGTTATAGAAGAATCTGAAATTATTTCTTATCTTATAAGCCACACAGAAAGTCGTATTCATTTAATAATTTACCGGAGAAACTAAGTAATACAAGATTCGCAAAGTAATATCGCGTAAGGCGCTAACTTTAAAGTTAATCGATCTTTTAAAGTCCCATTAAAGGTCCCACAAAAGTTTTGTGCATTAAGCGTGGAAATAAAGCAAAACCATTGGTAAATTTTACACTGCCTATGAATCAGTATGTTTCTCTATAAATTTTACAAGTTTTTTTTTTTTTTTTATTAATGGATACGCGACATTGGCATTACCAAATTTGTTTGTCTACATTAACCTTTACAGGAGGTAAGATACCGGTGACCCAAAGTCCAGATTTGGTTTTGTATACGAACTGAAGCAACCGCTCAAACGGAGAAACGTAAATGTGCGTGCAGTCTCAAAAATCTGGTCGCTGGTACGAAATTTACAAACATCGAAGTATAGAAGGTAAAAAGGTCCTTCAGAGTTTGCAGATATTCTAGAAGTAAAGCAATGAGAAGTATGTATGCAAGAAGATTCTATGTATTAAATATAGGTACCAGTTAATTATTCATTAGAAAAAACTTTAATATATATGTAAAAAAAATACCTCATAACGCTTGTAAATAGGACAAACAAAATTTTTTAGGAATCTGGTTATCAGTAAGGTAGATAATCTTTATTTTGGTCAAAGTAGATATGCAAAATATTGTAAGTAAAGTTTTTGGACATGGTAATAGTGCCCCATATTTGATCTAGCCCAAAATGCAAAAACAAATAAAGAAAAAGCTTATTTAAAAAAAATTACCACTACAGGCGCTCTATTGATAATTTATAAATTTTAATTTATGTTAACCGCGATTACAGCAAAGCACCAAAAAGTTAAAATATTTGTTTTGCCAATATGTAAAAAACAGGTTTTTGAGGATTTTTTAAACGAGAGTTAAATGTGATTTTGTTCATGTTGCAGTTAACTGGATGAAATACTTGGTATTTTCTAGAACTACTAACCAACAAGATTTAAAAACTTAATTTAGTTCTATTTAATGGTTTAAAGTTTAAAAAAATATATTAAATAGCCACTTTTATAAGTTAATTTTGTCTATATATGTCTATATTGTGAAATAAAATCTAAAAGCTCCTTATAAAAATTAAAAAAATATTTGTATTGTATCTTTAAAATTTTATGTATAAATTTATTTATGAATAAATTAATAGTAAATAAAATATAGATAAAAATATTAGCAATCAATACAGTTAACCACATACACAAATTTTTTCTAATTCGCATATTTTGGTAGATATTCGCGGGCAACTCATTTTTGGGACTTTCGGGGGCCATTTTCAGCGGGTTCCCATGTCGGAATCGTAATAAAGGTTTTCTCGCTCGAAAGCATCCGCGAAGACCTAAGAATTGCGCCACAAATGAAAACTGTACAGATTTATTTACAGCTTTGGGTACTTTTAGGTCTTCAGTTACTGGACTATGAGTAAATATTGCACCACTTATGTATTTCTATCCAAAAATTCCGACCTTTTAAAGTACTGAGATCTAAAATTAGACCAAGTTCTGTCCACAATTTGTTTCAGTTTTTTTGACTTTGCAATGATTTGTCTGTATTAACGTCTTTTTTCATAAATACAGACGGTGTTTTTTAATAATACAGACAGCTAGTAAACACCTTGTCAAGTCAAAAAAGGGTGAAACAAAATTGGAGACAGAAATTGGTCTTATTTTAAATCTCAGTACCTGACCCTTATTTTATATAGCTAAATGGTTTTGGTGGAACCTCCTCTCTCTGTTTTTTAAGTTCAGTAAATGGAAAAATTTTTTGGGGTTGGGGATTTCATGCCTGTTGTTTTTCTTAAAACGTCTTGCTTTATAGGTAAAACCTAACTATTAGACTAAAAAAAATGCAGGAAAATTGTTTATTTTACTGTTTCTTCGCGCCTGGTTTGGAGTCTAATAGGTAAATCGAGGCAATTTTCTTTATTTAGTGGATAAAATCCTTTCAGGAATTTTTAATTTTAAGACAATTATGACCTCAGAAAGTCGGGTTTAATAAGATTGTAAAATTGTAAACTACCCTCTAAAAATAGGATAGTACAGTTTCAGGGCTTTCCGAGTAAAAATGCGCAGTTTTCAGAAATGTTTCTTTACTTGTGTCCTAAAACCTACTTACAACCAAATTTCAAGCTTTTTTAAAATTCGAAAATGCCGCCTAACAAACGATATTACGGCCCTGTTTCAGGGCTTTCTGAGTAAAAATGTGCAGTTTTCAGGAATGTGCTCCATAATTTCGTTGAGTCAATGAGTTAGACAGTCAGTGAGTAGTAAAATCGGCGATTAAAAAATGAATATCTCAAAAATTACCTAAAATAACGTTATCAAATTTTCCACAGGTAATTGAAATACCTATTTGAATTTACATGCCCTTGTCTCAAAGTATACAGTGCTTTTGCCTTCATTTATGGATTATACCTGCCGACAACAATAAAACTGCGGATCAGTAGGTATTAAAGGACAGAACATTAGGGACGGACTCTAATAATATAAAGATTTATAATTTATTGTTTATTTAGGTAGGTATAATCTTAAAATTACATTAAGAAATTAAATGTGAATGAAGGTGCTTTAGTCTGACAGTTTTGACTGGAATCAACCCATCCTTTGGATACTGTGTCGTGTGTGTTGAACCACGTTTCTTCAAGGCAAATTATGGATCTGTTTTCCAACCTATATCTTTTAATTTCTTAAAGGTAATTAAATCTCCAAGTGCGTAATCTGTGCGACTCCATTACTACTTGTCTTTTGTCTATTTTGCGGTATTTAAATCCCATTTTACAAACAACTCTAAGGAGGGTGGCACGGCTAATATTTATATTGGTTTCGTCTTCGTCTAGCTTCTTTTTAAGTTTATCCAAGGTAGAAATAACTCCGCTTTTAGAAATACAATATATTTTTCTTCTTATTAGGTCCTGATCACTATTGTCTATACGGTGAGATTGAAAATCACTACGTTTTTTTCCTTTGTTCAATTCTTCACTAATATAATAATATCTCTTATTGATGTTTTTGTAAGTAGACAGGTTGCTTTTAAAGCTTCTTGTTTAATTAGTCCTCTACTGATTAAAGTTTTATACACATTTTTCACAACCTGTTTTGCACCTAATGACAATTGATTTCGATGCGACATGGTTATATTCTCGTGAAACAACTTTTTCGAAACGCACGTAAAAACGGTTATTCAACACTGCCACTAAAATAATAGCCGAAATATTTATATACCTAATGGTCAATACTCAAGAAACACCTGGCCCACCCCTGCTATTATGAAATAATGGGTTTACCCAATAACAATAGGTAATAATATCGTTAAAGGTTTATTGGGGTATTGTCCGTCAAAAGCCATAGCGAAATACTTTAAGACAGACTATACCCTTATTTGGAAAGAGACCAAAGTTATAGTAGGTAAAAAATAGGTTGTACATTTCGTGTAAAAGACACACATTCGTGCGGCATACCGGAACTTGGCCTGGCGCACTACGTGCGCCTAGATAATTTCCAAAACGTAAAGTATTTAGTTAACTGACAACTTTAAAAACCTGACCAAAGATTGTTTAAAAATTTAAATTAGTTTAGTATTAAACCTTTTTGTTAGTTTCTCCACCATAAAGGACAAAATTATTCTTGGTATGTGTTGCATTCA
>JAHBCN010003425.1:0-40000 GCA_019359885.1 Listronotus oregonensis | reverse complement strand
AGTAATGATAACGATCCTTAAAATTCCAAGTAATAATTCGACATTAAAGAACTGTATAACTGACAGACATAGTCCCGGTGAATCCTGGGAATTAAAGAATTATAACAGCCTTTGCCTCGTAAAAGCACCGCTTCCCGTCAGATAAGCAAAGTTAAACAAGTTCGGGCGTGGGTGATTATCGGGCAAATGTCACGTGCTATTGTGTGTGGTTCGGATTCCACGTTAAACTGCATATGATGACACTACCCGATGTAAATGGAGGGTAGTTTAGAAGTAGAGGTATTTGTATAACGTCCGTGGTGGTACTACCGCATGTTTAGCTACTTGGACATCGTTGACGGAACTGGGTTAAATATCTAAAAACCCGGCATCCACCGTACTAAGTACTTGGCTTTATACAAACCTTCGTAAGGTGACACAAAGATAAAAAAAAAAAAAAAACGTTTTAGGAATTTAAAAACTCATTTGTTGCTCCTATATAAAATAACTGCTACTTCTATAGTAATTTAAAAATTTAAAAATATATTTTTCGCTCTCCATCCTTTTTTGTTTTACCCAAGTGTATTTTAAATTATTTAATGAAATAAACCTGATGAATATTTTATTAAGAAAAAATCGATGATAATAGGTACATAAGTCGGTTTAATAACCATTTACTTTACAGACGTCCACTAAATTTAAATAGCAAGGTCATCGTATAAATGCATCGGTAATTACTTTTTCTTTTTTTATCGATAATGAAAGCATTTAAGTTTCTTTTTTATGTTTAAACATTTTTATTAGCCTACAGAACACTTAGATACCAAGCAAAATATATATATATATATATATATATATATATATATATATATATATATATATATATATATATATATATATATATATATATATATATATATATATATATATATTTTTTTTTTTTGTTATTTTTGTCTACCACTACAATCTATAAAATCTTTATACTACTGCTAATATATTGAAGTTTTGTTAATGATTACTAAGTTATTTTTTATTTTATTAAACACTTTGTATTTATTTCTTTTATATGGTTTGTATTAAAAATTATTACCTAAAATATAAAAAAAATTTAAACATAATTTTTCTGTGTTAAAAATGAGCTTTTGGATAATGTACGAATCTTCAATTTGGCCTTTTTTATAGGGAGATTTTTTAGCAAATTTAAGAAAATGAAATTTTAATTACGTTTTATATCAGGAAAATATGCGTATTTCAGTATTAGTAATTATTTTAACACATATTATTGGTCCAAATTGTCAACATTCAATTTTTTGTCTGCAGACATAGCTGCGGTAAAAAAATTAGTTGCCGAAATTTTACCACAAAAATAAAATAAAAATAATATTAGACACAATTAAAAAATTGTACATAACATTGAAAAGCAATGCTAAAAATTTTATAATGTTTATTAATTTCATAAATAATTTATTATAGTTTAGGAAATAAAATAAGAAATATACTAAAATTTACTTTTTGTAAAACCTACACGCAATTTAACAACTACTAGCTTAATTTTTACAAAAGACAAATATTTTAAGTCGACTTAAAGGATAAAGATTTTAGGTTCAACCCAGGAATTTAATGCTGATTGGGGTTCCAGGTTTGGTTGTCTGGAGCCATTGACCAGGTGTTGAAACTGTTATTAAAGTTTAAATAATGTCCAATTAACCTAAAGCTCCTTTTAAGTGGTCTTTTAAGTTTGTTTCTTTTTAAAGTCGCCCTGAATGACCCGCTGACGTGTGTCCAGTCTATTTATGTTGGTTAGGAAATATTCCTTATATAATTATTTTGTTTCATTTTATTTTGTCATTATTATTACGTGGCTAAAACACTTAGTTTGTAAGGCCAAATTAGAAAAAATAATTGGCTGAAACCCATTTTCCATGGGAAAATTGCGGAAACCTTTAAAATGCCTTTATCTCGATAACAGTTGCACCTAGAGACCTAAATGAGGTATACATTTTTAATAAACAGGTCATCTAAAACAAGTGGGGTAGGCCGTAGCTGGCGCCCTCTCTTAGCAACATCAAAAGTATGAACGAATTTGAATTTATCTCCTCAAAAACCCTCAAACCCCCAATTATGTACCGCTATGTATAGTTAAGAAATTATAAATTATATATATATATATATATATATATATATATATATATATATATATATATATATATATATATATATATATATATATATATATATATATATATATATATATATATATATATATATATATATTTATATTTTCGTTTTGTTTAACCCTACTGGCCTTTTAAATAATTTGATTTAAAATCTTGATAAAAAATAAATAAAAAAATAATAATGACAGTAAGTATAGTGTATTTATTCACATTTAAACCAACAAAAAACCAGTCATAAAATTTTCGGTAGCTGACACGCCAAAAGTACGTTTTAAAATATTTGTCCAGTTTAAAAAAAAATATTACTGATTTGTTTTAAATACTAAAAATTCTATTAACACAAATCTTCTCGTTTTAATAACCTTTTAACAAAATAATTTAGTGCAAATTATTGCTTTGTTTTAGAAAAATGCCTATATTCAGGTAATTTTTCATTATCTCATCTCAACATAAAGAATGGTTTTTGAACATTTTCAGAAAAGCCCGACCAAAGAAAGGTTTTATGACACCTGTACGGATTGTTTACTTAGGATATTTTATGGGTTTTTTTGCTTCGGAGATGTATAACTGGTTTTTTGTTAGTTTAAATATAAATAAATACCCTGTACATTAGCATGTTTAACAACCGTCAATTCTACAGATGTCCACTAAATTCAAATGACAGTATGATGTAAAGAATTTAATTTGTTTTACGGCTAAAACTCTATTCGTAAACATATTGGGCCAAACTTTATTTTCTATATAATCTTTAAAAATATCTGCACTGGCTGTCTTTGGCTGGTTTAAAGACCATTCTTTTATTTTTTAAAGGAAAAAAAAAAATATTTGTGACCCAAGTTGGGTTACCCAACCAGTCTTGTTTCCAGTTCTTTGTATAATGGGTTTTTATTTGACATTTTCTTGATATATCTATCCAATTTCAACAAGCTTTTGTTGGGTAACTTGCCTGGAAAGTTTCTAAAAAATGAGACCACTTCGGTCCTGGTCCCAGGGTATAGCGAACTGACCCTGCTCATTGATTCGTATGAACTTGCAGATCGCATTAGAAAATAAAATTTGCCATCTGCAAATCGCTATACCCCGGGACCAGGACCAAAGTGTCCCATGTAATAGAAACTTACCAGGCGAGTAACCCTACGAAAACTTGTTAAACATGAAACCGCCTCAAAACTATAGAACATATTTATATCTACACAATGCTTTGCTAGGATGTAGGGAGTATTAAACCATGTTTCATTGGGGTAAAAGTAATTAGTCATATTTTTTATGTGGTTTAAATAATCGAAACGCCACTGTGGCTATCGTTCCGATTTAATTATTAATTTTTTATTATTCATGGTTCGATATGTAAAACCAATTTTTCCCGATATTAATTTTCAAAGACTTATTAATTCTGCTACAAAAAATATTGATTTCGTCTTTAATTGGTTGTCTTTTCAAAGGGTCTAACGTTGGCATAACTTGTTCTTTCTACACAGCATAAATTTTCAAAAAACCTTGCTTATACCGGCTTTATTACGCACTTTTTAGTCTTAATTGGCAAGTTAGAAATATGTTTGACTATAGCCAAAGCAATTTTCTCTAGTAAACACGTTTTTGTTGCAGCTACATACATTACATACATTTAATCCACTGTTTAATAAAGAAATATACACATTTTTTAGAAATCCTCAGCATTAGGTAAAAAAAACTTAACACTACGAAAGGCAGTATGATCAATGTTTTTCCAAGGACCTGTGCCGGTTATCTGTTTCAAAATGCGAAAATATTAAAAAAAATAATTTTAAAATTTATTATATATATATAAAATTAAAATTAAAATATAAAATATTTAAAATAAAAGAAAGGAATTAAACTACTTTTTATAAAAACCAAAATAGCCTTCTTGCCCATATTAATTTTATTGGCTAAAATAACCTTTAATATATAAAAGAACTTCAGGTCAAAACAAACCATTCCGCCAATTTTAATATTCATCTCGGATTGGGCGGGTGAAAAAAAACCCAAAGGTGACTAACCCCGGTTTTTTAAAAGCTTTTTTCCCTTTCATTTGAATAAGTACCATTTTTTTTTGTAAAAAAAGTTAAATACCATAATCCGTTCATTTCGGTTTAACAAAACACTTCAACAAAATTGCATTGCTTCAAAAAATCAGTTAACGTTTAACTAACATTTGACAGTTTTGTACACAACAAACGTCGTTAAACCCCTGGGACCGCATATATAAAATAACTTTATTTCTAATTAAATATATATTTTTTTAAGGTAACTAAGATCCTTGGCTATTTTATGTATTTTATAAAAAATAGTAATATTTAATCTAAATTTAATTATAATTCTTACGGCCGAGTGATGATCGCGTTGTTAAATTTAGCAATGATTTAAACAATTTTTTAAAAGTTAACAACGGTTTGTTTTAACAAAATGTCAGATTTTGACAGGTTGCCTACTAAAATCAATTAAATTAAAACCTGACAATTGCGTTTTGTTAAAAACCGTTTTAAACCCCTTTCCCACAATTTAATGAACAATTTAAATTTACAACGCGATTATCATCGTTTGTTTTAATAACTAATATTTCTATTTATTTTACAGCCCCCGTAAAAAAAAATTTTAAAACAAGTTAAACCAAAAACAATCGTTTGTTTTTTGCATATTTATTATCAGCATACCCCAAGGTAATATTTTAAAGCAATATATGACATAAAACCTAAAAAAAACGTGCAACACAAATTTATGCCATAGTTTTTAGTTTATTTTGCTTACACTGAGTCTTCATCCGCATATCTACGGCAAATTTTTTTCGAACACTTAAAGCAAATGGGCTTTTTGTAATCACAGTATAAATATACCATTGTTTTTCTTCTGGAAGGGCAAATATGCTATTTTCTCGATCTTTTCTTGCAAATTTGTCATTAGCCCCTCAGGCGGTAAATATTGGATTCCCAATGCACGAACAATGGATGATCGCAGCTCACGTAATACATAATCATTAAATATAAAGTTCCAAGCAGAGATGGATCAAACTTTGCACTTTCGTTTTGCAAAACACGAATCCCAGTAAGTTTCATATTATTATGGGCTGAATTTCTCACATGTCGATTTGGTTCTATAGAGAACTATTTAAAACGGTTTTTACAATAGTTGTAATTTTGAAGTTTCTCGTCCGATAATTCGCCCTCTCTTATCTCCGTTTAAAGATCACTTATTTGGAATAATTTGTTAACAATAACATTGTTTTCTTCTTCCGATAAAATGTCCAGTTCACAGTCGGAATTATGCTCACTTTCGAATAACGTTGTCTTCCTCATCTAGAATGGACATTTTAACATCTCCAAAGTCCAGAGGTTTCATTTCAAGATTCATTTTTTACTTAAAATTTGGGTTAGCTATGTTTAATTTTTTGAAAACTCGTCTAAAGGCCACTTTTGTCAATAAAACAAATCCTAAATATAGTCAAAAGAACTTTGCACTAAATGCATTGTAAGGTCCCCTGGACAGCTTGATAGTATTAACGTCAAAACTAACACTTCGATTAAGCAACTATACTTGTTTGACACTGTTCGTGAACTAATAGGCAGCTTCTATTACGGACTAGCACAAACGACCATTTTAAGTTGGGAAAAGTCAAGACGAACATCCCCAGCGGTCCGAGGGACCAACGACGTCGGTTCAAAAAGTTGGTAATTATGATAACTTATTAGGAGCTTTTCTGCAACGAGAATAAACAAATTTTATAGCTTTTACCTGTTATCTGACAAATTTTTTTTAGTGTTAATTGCAATGGATTTTGATGTGTACCTACCCATTATATTAATTATGTTACCGATTTATCTTAAATCGAATTATAGAAACGCGATGGATTTTCTGTTGAAATAAACTACCGAAACAAAAAACTAATATTAGAACTGAGCAGACCTTATGTCGTCACAAACCTATTTGGTCTGACGTCAAATTTAAAAAGCCAGATGTAAACTTTCAATCATAATTAATTTTTTTGAGAAAAAATATTTAGGCGATGCGATGTTTTTTTTATAGGCAAAGTAAAAAATTTAAACTGTTTTTACTTTCAAATAAATATTATTTAAAAAGCCCATTCTTGCAAATCGATCGATTTTTATTACAGCTGGTGCCAATAGGAGAAAAATCTCAGTCAATAGGTCAACGATTGAGGTGGGTACGGACTATGCCATATTACTAAACTAGAATTTAAACGCATAAATATATATTAATCTATGTTAAGTTTGGTAATTCTACCTATTTACCCACTCGGTTACCGACAAAGATCATTATATTAAACAAAATTATTCACCAGTTTTGATGACTTAAAATTTAAAATAAACTTTAACATACGGCTTATTGATCTTCCACTTTCATGGTCTTACATTTTAATTCAATACGCTTCAGTAGCCTTGGAACAAGACGAGTGCAACCTTTAATGCTATTAATTCTATAAAAGTGGTTCGCTATTGAAAGTTACATTTAACATGAGTAGTATGGGAATTTGATTTACCAGTTTGCTTTTAACAAGCAGGGTAGGCTGATCCATTATTATTATATATTGGCCAATATTATGCTCTAGCAGATCATCTTTAACCATAGCATATAAGTAGTTAAGTAGTTACAATAAACTGAGCATTTTTTATACATTAATTTTATCTACAAAAATTACTTTTCATTTAGAAAAATATAGTATTTATAGAAAATAATAAAAAATAATAAATAAAATTAGTATAGACCTATATAAGGCAAGTATTATTTCCCTCCTATAGAATATTAAATACTACTATTAATGCCGTAAAATTGACATCATCTTGTAACGGAGTAGTTAAATATAATATTAAATTAAAAAAAAAACTGTCTCGGCGTATAGGAAAAGAGTTACTCCGTTTTAGGACAGTTAAAAGAGGACTTCCTATTCTCTGTGTCCACCCTGACTCTCTCCCTAGATGTGTTTCGCCCTCCACACGGCACTCATCAGTAGGACTGTGTCCAGTACATAGTATATAACAAACAAAAAAGCAATCATCAAGTTATAAGGCAAATATCATTGCCCCTCGGTGGGATATTAAATCTCTCTGATGAAGTTTTTCCATTTCTACTAATATACTTACGTGTTACGGCAAAAACTAATGCCGATTTTACTTAATGGTAATATTATATAAATATATATATATATATATATATATATATATATATATATATATATATATATATATATATATATATAATATATATATATATATATATATATATATATATATATATATATATATATATATATATATATATATATATATATATATATATTAAATATTTAAAATTAAAATTCACTTTTTCCTTGGCCTCAAAAATTCAATTTTCAACTGATCTAGTCTCGCTTAGCTCATTTTTTCCGTTGATGTATGCTCTTTAAACGAGTTACTCAAAAAAAAATTATTTGCCCACAATAATCGGTAATATTTTGTTTAAAATTTTGAATTTAAAAAAAAATGCAAACTTTGACCCTCAAGTACAGATTTCTATCAATTCCATTCTAGAACAAATCTTCAAAGAAACTTTCTTGGTCCGAACTAGAAAAAACCCTAAGATGGCTAGAAGGATAGGGAATGGACCCCAAAGTCACGTTTCGCGTAATATCTTTGAAACCTTTAAAAAATAAATTTTAACCTTAAACACGAACGACTTATATCAAAGATAGCTCTTGCCATTAGGGATTTTACGAAATATCATCTCACAATAATTAAATGCAACCAACCAAACATGGGAATATTTTAGAGAAAATTTCTGAAATTCATAACTTCGTTTATTTATTCGGAACTAAATACTTGTATGTTTTAAAAGCCTTATATAACAAGTAATATTAGAAACTTAGGTTTAAGGTTTAAATTTAAAAATGAGTGGCGAAGGTTCCAAACTTCTTAATATGATTAACACCCATTTATTGGAACCAACAAAAAAGAAACAGTAGATTTTTTAAAGTTTAAAATATAATCCTAATTTGAAATTAATATTTCATTCCAATCGGGAGTTATGACGTCAACAAACAGGCAGACTGACAGACATATAAAAGGACAGGTAAAATTAAAAACCATGTTTTTTAAAACATAGATATCCCAAAACAAAATTGAAAATGCCTGGATGTGCAATTTTTTTGTGATTAAAATACTTTTCAAATGGCGGAGAAAGTAAAAACATTAAATTACAAGTCAAACATACACACTTGCGTTGCCAGGACTTCTACTCATTTAGCTTTTTCTTAACGATTTTTAGAAGACATTAGATGCAAACAGCATTTGTAATAAAAGTAAAAAAGAAAGCGTACAGTAATATTTAATAGATATAACCAAAGACAATTGTAGTTATAACTACAATTGTGTTTGATATAACTAATTAATTTAAACCCTAAGACGCTGTTCAAAATGAACTGATTTTTATAAAAATTTAAATCAAGGCCAAATATAGTAGTAAGGCTAAATATACCTAGACTTTAAAAACTGACCATAATGCTACTCGTATTTTTCAAAACCAGGTACAAAAGTTTTTTAATAAGGTATTCTTCGAAGATATTTTTAGTGCCCAACCTCTCAGGAATACCAAGTAGTTTAATAATTGTCAACAGACCTTTAAGCTAAATTTAGACGTGATCTCACATGGTGACCCGAACCGCTTAGAGAGAACATAAAAATAATCTTAATATATCGTCAGAATGGAGATCCGAGTAGTCGCATAGGTAGCTAACCTTAGCATTTAATTGTAAAGAATAAACGTAACTGTTTATTTTCTTTTATAAACATTATATTTTGCTTGTTATAATAATTGGAAAATAATTTATAAAGATACAGGATTAACGAAAACTTAAACTTTTATAAAAAGTGATGTCAGTAAAAGTAAAAAAAAATGTTATATCATATTGTACAATCTGGTATGGTGTACATGGAGATAACTAATACTACGTTTAAGCGCCATCTCCTAGATGTAAGTAAAAAAAAATGGGTATTTGATAACTTCGTAGGGAGGCATCGAAATCCTTAAAGTAATAAATGGACACGAAATCCCATCCTAGAATTTTCTCGTTATACTTTTTCATCAACTTTTATTTTGACCTGCGAAAAGTAAAGCAAAGCTTGAAAGCAACAAGTTTTCATCGTTAAAATGACCGCTAGAGCGCAAAAGTATCAAGTTCTTATCTTACAGAAACACTCTTGTCATTGTAGTATAATAGTTATAAACTGAATGTATAACAAATTATATAAACCATTTTAAAGAGGATTCTGTCATATTTATTTGTTTCGAAGCACATTTAACTTATTTTTTTAATTACATAAATTTGGCTTGTTTAATGTTTATAAAAGCATTTTTAACAAATAATTTAATATCATGCACTTTGATAACTTTTGAACAAAAAGGTTAAAAAACTTATTTATAATAACATGTATTTTTGCACTCATTCTTGCTTATTTCCTTATTCGTGAGTTTAACAGTTAAATTTGTAACTAAAGTGTTTAAAATTAACACAAGAAAATAGCAAAAACTTTATTATCATATAATATGTTAAGGTAAATTAAACAAACTTAGAAAACTAACACCGTGTTCCTTTGTCTTTTTCTTTAAGGGTAAATAGTGTCGGGCTAAAAAATAAAATATTATTCTCAGACATGTACACTACGGGGTTTTTTGTAGCTGATGCATGTTCCACTGCATTGCATCTTGAATTAGCGACGAATTTTTATTCACTTATAAGTAAAATGCAATCTTTAGATGGTATAATCTCAGATATTAAAAATATGTAAAAACAAAGCAGTGATCTGTTTTTACATATATACATCCTTTTATTTTACGCAATGTAAACAGTTGTATCATAAAACTAACTTCCTTTTAAATTTGTTTATGGTATTTTTACCATTTTATTGCATCTCTGACAAACGCCCTTAAATGTATAGGGCACTTACTATTCTCTTCCCTTAAGTTTTTTTTACAGTTCGATAGTTTGCTTTTTTATTTTTTTACTTTTGCAGTTAAAATTTACATAAAATAACTGTTTAATTACGTTTAAATTATTTTACAATTTATGCACAATTAACAAAGCGCAAATGTATGTACGCGCATAACTTAAGAACGACTGCACCAAATTAGATTATTCTTTTTTTGTTGTATTTGTTGTTATTAGGACAAGGGTTGTATAAAAGATAATTTTTAAAAAATTGTACGAAAAGACACAAAAAATCCTTTTTTTCGCTATTTACTATTACTTACCCGTGCGAAGCCGTGGCGGGCAGCTAGTTAAAAATATATATTAAGCAAGGCTTGACGCTCTTTCAGGATAGGGTAATTGTATACTGTCTAAATATGTTATGTTATACCTTAAAAATCACCAAAATATAGACCAAAATAGCAGAAAGCTATAAAAAAAAGTGCGCATGTCGTATTTTTCTTTAAAAAATACGAAAAGTTGCAAAAAACAAAATTTCACACAAGAAAACTTTTAAAATGTGAAAATACCTTGTTATAAGTAAGGTAAATCTAAAATAGACATATATATGTTTTCTCTCAATTTCAATATATTAAATATTAGGGGTATTTACAGTAAAAGGGTTAAAATTGTAGAAATGAAACACTTTCGTATCTAACTGCAAATGTCCAAAATCAACAATCACGTACTTACTTAAAATTACACTATTTAGGAAAATAAGTTTATGGCTACCCTAATTTTGGACTTTACGTAACATAATAAAAAGTATGGTATGGTATATTTCACAATAATTCGTTGATTTCTCGACCGCAATAAAATTTAAATGACAACCCTCAGTGATAAACCCAGCCAAAAATAGGTTGCCTGACAAATATCTATTGTGTAGGCACCACCTTTTGAAAGAGTACAGGTCCTGATTCCCTACTAATATCAATAATTTAGGTTAGCTATATTAGATGCTCAATAACACCCAAGATGAAAAGAATCTGCTTTATATCAAACACCTGCAATTAGCCTCTAAGCTACATAATATACTAAAAAGTAGGCACAATAATAAATAAAGGAAATTTTCAGTCCGGACCTACATACGGGTACCCAAGTTTATGAGTTTACACCAAAGCGCGGTAAAGAAATCAACGAATTATTGTGAAATGTACTGAAGAGAAGTATAAAAATATTTTTTCCTAAAGTGTCATCAGGTTATTTTCATTAGACACAAACCTTATATTTATATTTTTATAAATTTGCCTAGTTAACAGCCTTGCTTTAAAAATTCTACAAAAGGAACAATCGATATACAATTGTATTATTAAAAGAATTTTATAATAACATTTTGAACAACTCACGTAAAACAAATCAACCAACCTAAACTGACTGACCTTCCACAAGCGGAAATATAGCCCGATTCATTTCACAGAAAGTTAAACGTAATAACGTTCCTTGCAGCTCTCTTAAATGAGATTTTAATAATAGGAAATATATTTGTAATTATCGCAATGTACCGTAAGTTCAAATACCTTTTATTTTCCACAAAGCATGCCGAAAGGTTCGCAGATATATGAAATTGCTATTAATAACAAAAATTATGTAATTAAGATATCAATCGATTTTTATCGGTAGTTTAGGTATAACAGATTTATGGAGGATTTTTTGATATCTAGAATTTAGCAGCAAACAAACAGTGCTATATTTTAAAAAGTGGTTCATATAACATAAAAAATCAAAATATACACGAAAGTTAGCTAGTCCCTGTTTTCCATATTATACTAGACCTATAAAAAAGAAATGTTTCCTTTTAAATTGAAAAAAAATGATTTAATAGTATTATAATCCTCATAATAACAATAAAACTTTCATAAGGAATAAAAAAATTAACAAAGCGGTTTTTTTTTAAAGCCTTATTATTACAATTTTTGCACAAAAAAAAGGAATCTGCTAAAATTTACGATTTTTTAAAAAATTCTTAACATAACGTTAAAACAGGCTTATTGTAGACGCTGTCCAACAAGTTTCTTTTTTAATTGCAGTTCAAATATTTTTTAGTTTAATTTTGAAAAAATCAAAGTATTAAACTGTTATTTTTTAATTTAAATTTAGCAAATGAAATATTTTACTTTAGGTTTTATTTTACAACTTGTATATTTTTGGATTTTCATATATATTTGGCAAAAAGTGTAAAAAACTGTTCTTAACATTACATTAAACGCGCGATGCTGCTCTTGGATTAGAGTATTGGGGGGTTAAAGTAAGATAATAGAAATGTACAGCGTCTTCCCCTTTTCCATTTTTGCCCCCCCTTCTCTCTCGAAGTCGAATTGCGCGTTCAGTTTTCGGGATGTTTTTAAAATTTTTTCCATTTATATAAAAGTCAAGAATATGAAAGTTGTAAAATAGAATTTTTAATTTTATAATCCATTAACTAAATTCAAATCAAGCATTAACAGTTTATACACTGATTGTGAGTCGTCCAAAATATCACAGCAAGCGTTTGCCTGTAGCCTGTAGCCTGTAGAAACAATATATAATAAACAAAAATTTTTAGGAAAGTCAGCTTTTTAGCTCTAAAAGGATTCAAGTAATAACTTTTTTAAAATTGGTCAATTTTATAAAAAAATAATAGTATTGTTTGTTTTCCATTATTTTTAGAAGTCCTACTGAGAGTATCAGGATTTAAATATATTTAAATAAAAATTTTGCACTCTAAAAGAAAAATGGCTATTTTTATAGGTTTTTTTCATATAGAAAACAAAAGCTAACTTTTGTACATATTGTGGTTTTTTTGTTTCTTTGATGTTTTATGCATTACCTTTCAAAAGAAGGTATAGGTAGTTTGCTGTTAAATTTTGGATACAAAAACCGCTTCTAATTTGCTATGTAAACAGTATTGGTATGTTACACAGATCATGGCAAAACTTTTCTTGTGAAAATGATCAACTCTTCTGCGTTACCGTATGACAACTCGTTTTTTTTAATCTATTATGAAGTTAAGTGACCAAAGATGAATATCTTCTGAAAAATAAAGTGCATTAGGGAACAAGCATTGCAAAAAAATTTACACGAGGAAAATTGACATTTGCAGTTATATTTGTTAGAATCGCCAAACATCTTTTTTCTATCAACTTTACGTTAATAATCTTTTCAAGTAATTGATTATTTAAGTTTCTTAGTGAGATTCTAAAATAAGCACTTTTTCTTACAACACGATACCTAGTAGTATCCGGAACTGTTGAAAAAGAGGCATATTTTGTTAGAGCCAGCGGTGCTGCATTTTGTCTGACAAATAAATGGTTGAGCAATAAAATTGTGACAACTGGTTTTACCTTGCATGGAGTTAACGCTACAATGCATAAATAAATCTATTTAGCTAATAAGAAGATTATATCTGTTGCAAGACTGATCTAATGAATTTTAATATTGGAAGTAATACAATTTTAATTTGTAAAAAAGTAGTGGTGGTATATTACACTTTCAGAAATATATAATATTCTTGAAAAAGCACATCAAGACTCTGCACACTAACGAACACTCGGAATGGAAAAGTAGATAAATAAAAGAAAATATTATGGCTATGGTAATTTCTAAAGAAAATGTTTTTTAAAAATTAGGTACAGCTAATGGCATTTTGGAAAAAATGTATACTGGAAGTGAGTTTAAGGTATTGTAATCTGCTATATTTAAACAAAAAGCTCTCTTACAATTGTCTCAAAGTAAATTTTTAACTGCAGAAGATATTCCTTCATTGTCATTTCCAATGAGACAGATTGCTGCTAAGGAAACAAGGTCCAAGCAAGGATTTATAAGATGTGATTGTAAGAAATAATGCCTATATAAAAAGTGTAAATGTGTTGCAAGCAAGATCCAATGTAACAGCAAGAGTCATGGTGGTTCTTCTGGTTGCAATAAGTAGATAATATTAATATCTATTTGAGTAATATGCTGTTTTTAAAAAATAAATGTTGTTCCCTTTAATAAATAGCTTTTTCTTAAAAGCCAAATATTGCAATCGACGTCTAAGCATTTCTAATTGTACAATTGGCGAAAATGATATTTTGCCGAAATACATTTATATTCGGCATTTGAGAAACTTCCGATGGCTCAATTCGCGAAATGTGTAAATCAGTTTATACAGATTCCGAAATAGGATCTATTTTCGGCAGTCGATCATTTGGCTTTGATCATTTCGCGAACTGAGTATTTATTTCGGCGAATAAGCGAATTCGGCATATGAGTCTAACATCGGAAACAAAAATATATTTTGTTGTGACGCATAATATACAGGGTGTTCCATTTAAAAAAGTTGTGGTTAGTTGCCTATATTTTTTTTTTTTTTTAATGCGATATTATTTAACTGATGATTTTAAAAGATAAAATTAAAAAAAAGACCCTGTACATCAGACATTTTGGTTTTTGGAATATTAATTTAAAGTAATAAAGGCTTATTTTTTAAAATTGTATTACTTTTAACCAAAAAATATGCCCCAATTTCTTTAAACTATAAAAAATAAAAACCCCTAGCTAATATGGGTTAAAATAAATAATATTAAAAGTTGCCCAAGTAAGATCCCATTTGAAAGTAAAATAAGCTCTTGATTTTTAAATATGAATTGCTTTATATTACTAGATTTGCATATTTAAATGTTAAATGTATAAATATGTATCGATTTAATATTAATTCTAATTATACATTGTTATTATACACCTTGCAAATAATCTAGCGCTTAAATATGTAAATAATAATGAAAAGAAAATCCAATTCAAGTATCATGAGATATAAAATAAGAAATATATATATATATATATATATATATATATATATATATATATATATATATATATATATATATATATATATAATATATATATATATATATATATATATATATATATATATATATATATATATATATATATATTTATATAATATTTTAATTTGATAAAAATTTAGATTGTGTATGTTTAATGGCTGAACTAGGAATTTTTACTCGTAAAATCTTGGACCGTAATGTAGAATTTAGAGAAGATTCGTTTTTTATTTATTAGCAGTACTATCATTAATAATAATATACAGGGTGTCAGATCCCCCTTTAGAAAAAGGTATGTAACCAGAGTTAAAATATGTTGTATCATGTATGTCTCTGAAAACTTCGAAATATTTGCTTAAGCAAAAAAATAAACAAGAGAATTGTATTTTTTTTTTATTTTAATTGAAGAAATGTACTAGATAGAATTGACTAAAAATCGCAAAATGCATTTTGCTTGTTACATCAATGATTTAAAAGTACTCGTTAAGACACTTCTTTTGATTACGCAATTGTCAGTTGGTTGCTAAGATACAAGCTGTCAAAGCTTTTTTACGCCTAATCTATAAACAATAATAAATATTAACTTTTACCATATGCTTTGCACGGAATTATGGTCCTATTTTATATTATACTAGTAAAATAATTTTAACATTTACATTTTCTTTATTTAACCAATGTGTGCCGAACCTTTCTGAGGGGAGGGGGGCAGATCTTAATTTTTCTTATATACAGTTATATGAAGGGTTTCCAGTGAAAACATGCCTTGTCACCTCGTACATCAAACAACTCTTGTTTTCTGAAAGATGAGGCTTTGTTCCTGAGTCAAAATATTGCTTTTTAAACCAATCACACACGTCCAAAATGTTATAGTATTAAAGTAAACATTTGTATTTAACATATTATTATTATTATTACTTTTTCCACAGCAGGAAATAACAAACAAAAATATTTAAAAATATTGTACTTTTTTAATTTTTATAAAGTAGACGTTTAGAACACAAATGACAATTTATCCTAATACGTTAAAAATATAAAAAGCTACTGTCAAACATTCCTAAAAGAAATGTGAAACCGTTTAAGTAGGGTGATCTTTGAACCCAAAGATCCTATATTTTTAATACTTTTAAGTATGCTGATATACACTTAATACATAAAGTACGCTTTACTGGCTAAATAATATCAAATCTTAGGCCCTTTAAACTTTTCTATCGTAGTCTCAAAAAAAAAGATACGCTTCTCCTAGAATTAGCTAAATTACTTAATTTTACACATAAGACCACAAAACAACATATTATGTCAAATGTAAAATAAAATAAAAATTTTAAAAATTGTAACATAAATGTACAACACTCAACGTTACTCTCCTGAAGTATTTTAGTTTATCAAATAGTTTAGTATCCATTTAAGGAAGTTGTTTACCTAATTCTGATAAGGAAGTCCGTGCAAGAATAGCTCGTACCGTTACAAAAGAAGAAAATGTATTAGGATAGGTGTTCAAATTTAAAAGGCGCATATTTGAAAATTAGGAAAATTATTTCTTGATGCTTATATTGAAAATATTGCACATTAGTAATACTAAGTATTTACACTTTATCGAAATAAAAAATTACAGCTGTTTTAATTGTTTTATTCTCTAGTATTTGCAAATATTAATATCTAGTAAAGGATTACCTTTAGCAAGATTTATAAAGCACACATTATTGGTCTAGGGAAGATGTAGCAATATGTTATTTTGGGTAGTGCGCCAATCTGGTATATAAAAATAAAATATATTTTTAATGTATAAAGGGTAGCGTATTTAACGCCCTTTGAAACAATAAATTTAAGCATGGTTTAAAATACCCCGTTTTAATTATTTTCTTTTTTCCCATTTGGGCTGCAAACTGTTACAGTAATTTTTTTTCTAATCGTTATATTTTGACCCAGTCTAAATTACTCTTAGTAATTGGTCGGACCTTTTTGAATACCCTGTGTATGGAAACAGCAAAAACTAAACTCCTTAAAACAATAAGAATGATTATTCTCATACTTTAAACTAAAAAAAAACATTAAATATATTTACCCAAATGATCGAAACAAATTTTCATTAATTTAAACAATTGTAAAAATCTATTTTCTTTTTACATATTTATTAACAAACCCTGTACTACGACAGAAAAAAAAACAAGATTGCTATATAATCGATTTAACATAACTAATGTTTGTTTATTGAACTAGAAAATTGCTTTTTACTCTTTACCATAGCCATAGGTCTTTACCGATGCCGATATCGATACCTTATTTAAAATGAAGATACCAAATCATTGTCTTCGGTTATTCAACTCGCAGAAATTTGTTTCGTTTGTACATGCTATCATACTTAGAATGTATGATCTATTATTAAAAAGGTGTGTTTGTGGTATACACTCGCCGTCAAAAAGTCGGCATTAAATGTAATATCATTGAAATCAATTATTTTTATTTGACTAAATTAAAATAGATTAGATTATTAGATTAGATTATTTGAGCGGAGATGGTAAAAATAACCTCCACC
Organism: Listronotus oregonensis; assembly: GCA_019359885.1. NCBI lineage: Eukaryota > Metazoa > Arthropoda > Insecta > Coleoptera > Curculionidae > Listronotus > Listronotus oregonensis. Next base: position 22,537 of record JAHBCN010003425.1, on the reverse strand, counting down.
ACTGCAACCTTGCCAGATTTAGTGTGGTTTCTCCTATCGTTCTTTAGAGTACCATGTCCAGGCCCGTCTTCTTAACTAGACTCCAGAGTCTTGACACTGGCCACTCCATATATCTTGCCGGTTTTGGCTTTTCCTCACCAAGCCTAGTAAACCTAAGCCTACATAGTGCTTCACAGTGGCACCACATATGTACGGCTATTTCTTCAGCCTCCTGGCAGAAACTTTCCAGGCTATCCTCCACCAGGCCTATTCTTTCCAGGTGCTTGTTGAGTTTGCAATGTCCTGTTAGTTGACCCACCGTTATCTTTACGACTTTACCACTGTGGCTCAGTAGGTCCGAGGTAAACTTGGCCGAGCAGGTCTTAATGAACTGCTTTGCCTGTCGTTGTCCTGGTGTTTGTAACCACCAGCTTTGAAACTCTCTGTCTACCCAGCTCTTAAAAGATGCTTTAAGGAGACCTGCCGAGATTCCACAGAATGGCTCAGGGCCTATCATTTCCATGGCTGATACTCTTTTGGCTAGGTCGTCGGCCTCTTCGTTACCTGGGTGGCCCTCGTGGCCTGGTACCCAGGCTACCGTAAGTTTGTTTGCCAAGCCGACTTTATCCAGGGCCTGTATACAGTCCCCCACTAGTTTGGCATTAACTTTTGGGGAACTGATGGCCTTAAGGGCCGCTTGACTGTCTGAGTACATGACGATGTGTTTTCCTTAACTCCCTTTTTCTTTAATCAGCACGGCACAATGCATTATTGCTGCGATTTCCGCTTGGAAAACTGTGGCGTGCTGACCAAGACTTAAGGTTATCTTTTCTCTAGGCTTGTCTCCATAGATGCCAGCTCCTACTCCCTTGTTGGTCGTGGAGCCATCTGTATACCAGATATGATCGGCTTTGATTGGAGGATCTTCTTTCCAGTCCTGCCTATCTGGTATGACAATCCGAAAGTGTCTGTTGAAGATGAAACGAGGGGATGACCTGTCCGAGGGCATCTCAAACAATGAGCTGACCTCTTGGTCCGCATCTATTTCCCATCTTGAGATCCTTTGATGTCCTATAATTGGACTTTCGTTTGTAAATGTGGAGTGGCGGCACGTTTAGCAGCACTATCCAGGGCTGCGGTTGGGGTTGTTCTCATAGCTCCCGTGATGCATACGCATGCTAGCCTTTGCACACTTTGAAGTTGTCTGGTTGCTACGGTCTGCGTGACCCTTGCCCCCAAGCATCTGAGCCGTAGGTTATCATGGGTCTTATTACCATTTTATACAACCACAGGTTCATCTTTGGGTTAAGTCCCTAGCTTTTTCCACAAAGCCTGCGACATCTCCCGAGGGCGATTTTTGCCTTCTAAACAACTTTGTTGAGGTGTGGTCCCCAGTTCATCTTTTGGTCAAAAATGACTCCTAGATACTTGACCTCTTTTGAGAAGGGGATTTCCACTCCATTGAGCTTTGGACATCTGAGTGCCCTTAGTGCTCTTTTCTTTGTGAAGGGAACGATAACGGTCTTTTGTGGATTAACCGACAGGCCTTCTTCACTGCACCATTCGTCTACGATGTTCAGTGCGTTTTGAGTTCTTTCTGAAGCAACGTCCAAGTGCTTGCTTCTAACTACGATGACAATGTCGTTTGCGTAGCAGAGGCAGTGGAACCTCTCTTTGGCTAATTTTGCCAGAAGATCATCGACTAGGATCGCCCAGTAAAATTTAAATAAGTATAGATGAAAGTAAAATACTAGGCTCACATTTTACCATTTAACTGACTACTGTTATGGTTTTAATTTAATAAATGTTAGTTAAAATGTCAAAAGTAAGAAATTTAAATATGAAAAAAGATATTAAACAAAAGCTGTTGTATTATAAAAACACGTTTGTGTCGTCACTAGAAATCTTTTTATTATTACAGTAGAGCCCCGATTATTCATGCGCGGTTTATCCGGGCTGCGGATTCATGCCAATTATTGAAAAATTGCCACTATCAAAAAGAACTTATGATGATCTTGTTGGATGAAGTTTTGGAAATCCTTTCACGATCAAAATAACCATTTTTACAGTGGCAAATGCTTGGAATGGATTGAAAGAAATGACTTTCAAAAGAGCTTTTTACATAATAATGACGCTAAGAAAGATAAAAACATCATTTAATCTAATGATGAAGAAACGATCATAACTGAACTAACTGCATTAGTTTGCCACGCAACTATTTTTAGCAACGAGAATCTTCGGACCTTGCTACCTTTAATATAAATCCGCCTTTGTAAATGCAAGTAAAGAGATTTTATTTTCTTATTAAGTATGTATTAAAGTTTACTTTTGCAGAATTCTGTTTTTATTCTGCTATGTATTTTTTTATGCAATTTAAAAGTGAATTTGAACTTATAACTCTTTTTTTTCTGTTATCCTATTGGTGTGTACATAAATATGTATATAATATGTAAGACATAAATGTTCGGATTATCCGTGCTTTCAATTATCCGTGCATCGTCCGGTCCCGTGGAGCACGGATAATCGGGGTTCTACTGTATCTTGTAACTGATAAAAAGTTAAAGGAATAGTAGAACTCGGTGTTACCTTTAATAAACTTATTAGATGTTAAAGTTTATGCCATGACTTATTCAACCCAAGTCACGAGATACAGTGGGGTTATTAAAACTTTCTCTGTGAATGTTACACATGCAAATCTTCCTAGTCAAAAGATATGTATAATCTATAATCTATTAATCTAATTGGTAAATGAGCGCCAGTATAAGTAATATACGATTTTAGATTAAAGATTATGTTCAAAATCTTGTACTACCTTTCGATTAACTTAATTGGGTAAGCTTGAAAATAAACAAAACTTTAATACTTGGTAAGATCTATTACACAAAACTACGCTTAAACCAGTTTTTAAATGTTAACTTAACTGAACAAACTTACACACTTTGCTTATACTAAAAGTCTTATAACATTTAGCACATTAACTTCACTTGGATCCGAATTGAAAATTAACTGCGTCCAAAACCAAAATATGCTGATATCAGTTAGCTACATCTCCATAAAATTGGGATATTTAACAAAACTGTCCAGGCTTTCAACATAAGCTTATAAAAGCAGTCTTAAAAATACAAAAAGAAAAATAAATAAATAAATTAAGGTGTGCTGTAACAAAAGAAAGACCTTTTATAAAATATGCCCAAAATGGTTTCTAGAAAGTTTATTAAATTTTTTGAGACAAATTACTATATTAAATAATAAATAAGTTACATAAAATATAAAAATTTTGTTAATCCATAAGGATATTTAATTATTACCTGCTATAGATGAATTAGGTTGAACTAAAAGATCGCAGATTCACATTTAACTTTTAATCTAGCAAATTAATAATTTATCCTAAGTTTTTAAAATAATTATATAACGAGAATTTTGAGTCTTATATAAACTCGGTTACCGAAAAAAAGAGACGAAAAGATTACGCAAGTCAAGTGGTGGTCTGAACTCACCAAAATACACTTTAAACAAAAAATTTAGTATATTAAACACATTTTAAAATATAATTTGTTGTTTTTGTAAAGTAGGTACTATCTCTAAATAATTGATTTATTAAAATAGCCTAAACCATAAATTATTATGTTAACTGTCAAAGTTTTAACTAAAGTTATCAACCTTTTAATACGGTGTTTTAGAAGTAAATCTTAAAAAGTCAAAAGTCAAAATATTTTCTAATTTACATTAACTTATTGTTAAAATTTAAATACATTGTTTGTAACGAATTTTGTAATAAACAATTATATCCGTCATTTATTTAAAAACATAGTTTTAACCAATTTGAATCAGACACTTCCTTATACAACGGTAAGCAAACAACCGTACTGGGTAGGGCAACTTATACAGGGCGATCTATTTGTCTAAATTGGAATTTAAAAGTTTTTACATAATGGCGACCATTTAAACAATTAGATATAATAAAAATTTAGGTGACCATTGGATTAATTAAAATTAAAAAAAAAATGACAAAGATCATTAAGCATTGACTGGTTTTCCTACATTAAATTGTAACGGACAAAAAGAAACGTTACAACCTGTGATATAATTTTAAATAAAAACAAATGAATATATAATTTTATTTTTTGATGAAACGGGCGAAAATTTAAATTGAAGCTTATTTTATATTATAATTTAAATTTAACTTTACATTTTAAAATTAAAAGAATTTATTAATTGTATTTTTTACAAAATTGAACTAAATTATTTTTTACGCTACCAAATATTTGCTTTTAAAAACAAGACATTAAAATAGGTAAGTCTTTACGTACACAGTAATGTCTTTATTTGTGTAAAAACATTAAGGTACTATTAAATTCTGAAACAATATATACAAAATCCGCAGAAATCTTAAGGAGCGTTTTTTGCCATAAAAATACCCTTTTAAGAGAAAAGCAGCGACATTCTATATAGATCCGATATTTTTTACACTTAGCAAATATTCTAAACACCAAAAAACATAATTTGTCGGTAAGGCAACAATTTACAAAAGAAAATGAATCCAAACATAATATATTAAATATGCAAATACTGGGTGTGGGTATGTACAATTAAAAAAATACCAGACCAACCTAGGTGCGACATATGGATAAAGTTATCTAACAACTTTTTTATGACTTAAAAGGAAGTGGATACTCAACAAGCCAAACCTACTTAACAAATTAACAATAAATCAGTAGATAGAAATCATACTATAAGTTTAGGGTCACCGCATTGTTATAAAAACATATTAAAATTATTTATATATATTGTTGATTAATAACGATAAAATAAGGCCCTTTTTAAAGTTTGTGACCTAATTAACAATATGTTTTATTTAAAATATTTTTATGTGGTTTATACAGGGGGTTTAGAAAATACGTGTAGACAACTTTATCACACTTCAGATATTCTTGTCTGGTAACTGGATGTATTCAGAACAATCTTTATTTCTTGAACATACTTTATTAAACAAGCCCTTTTGCCAGAAAAAAATATGATTTACTGAAAACTTGTGTTTTAAAAGCGCCCAACGAAAAAAACCAAACTTATTTAAATCTGGATCATGTGGTGGATATTTGATTTTTTATTATATTCTCTTTTAATTTATCCATTAGGACATTTCTCATGTAAATAGATATTGCCTATTAGCAACGATTAAATGGAGTGAAAAACCATCAAGCATATATACCATAGTTCCCTCTGAAGTAAAAGAGGCAATTTTACGAGAAGAAATAATACTGTATTTTAGAAAAAAATCTATAAACAGATTTCCATTTATGTGGCCTAAAATCGCAATAGGATGAAAAAGTAATCAGTATTAATTAAAAATCTTTAATCCGCGGTTTGAATTCTTTAGATCCTGTAAACCAATCCTTGTCCGTAAACAAGAAAAATCCGCGTCACGGGTTCTTTCATTCTGAATAAATTGACTAAGTGTAAAAGGTCACTAATGGACTGAAAGAAAACAAGATGCACCACTAAAATGGCCACAACATTAACCAGATCTAAATATTATGTTACCCTAGTTAGTTGGTTAAGGACTCTTAAAAACTCTTCAAAGAGTTTAAAAGACTAATTTGTAAATAGAAATCCTAAGACATTATATGGAGTGCAATTTTATTTTTCAAATAGTGTCAGGAAAGTAATGTATTGTGACCCTTTTTTTATTGATCGTATAAAGTTAATACCGCATTTATTTTTAAAATAATTTATTTAAATACTAGCAAGACAACATGAGCTAATTTCCAATAATATGGCCTACTTCTTTATGTTTTAAACATTAAAATTAAAAAAAGCCTTATAACAACTTTAAGATTAATGAAACTTTCGTTTAAATAAAAGTTGCAAATGTTGCAAATATTTAAACAGGAAAAAATTTACATATATTTAACGGTTTAATACATTTAGCTATGCTTTTTTTCATAGAAACCATCTGTTAACGGTTTGTTTTTTCTTGCAGGTAAATGTCCTTTTTTATTGGAGTTACCACGGGGAGGACCAGCCAAATAAATTTACTTGATTTAAATTAAAAGGTAGGTGGCATATTGCAATCAGAATATTATATATATATATATATATATATATATATATATATATATATATATATATATATATATATATATATATATATATATATATATATATATATATATATATATATATATATATATATACACGTCTGCCAAACCAGTTTCTTGCATGCAGAGATTTTCAGTGCGATAAAAGGAGATGTCAATTTAATAGGCAAAGGCTTGAGCAAAATAAAGACAGACAGAAAACGCTTTTCCCTTCTTTAGGCCCAACAAGTAGAGGAAAATACTTTGAGTAGGGCATTCGTGCGACGATCGACAGCAGTGTTGCCGATCTATGGGGAATTTCCCCAAACGTGGGGTATTTTATAAAATATGCGGGGACAAATTGGGGAATAAAATTTATGAGGAATCGAGTCATCAACATTTTTTAAATAAAATAAATTCCGAAAAAATTTAAACTAGTATAATTTATAAATAAGTTTTATTTGTTTTGTAATATTTTAATTATATTTAAATAAAATTAATAATAATGTGTATTAATATCTTTATTTTATTTCTCTAAAGAGTTTTATTATTTTTCGTTAAATTTAGTTTCAAAAAAAGTTTTATTTAAATTATCGCGCTATTATAGAGAATGGGGAATGAGTAGGGATTTTTTAAATTACTAATGGGGAATGTGGTAAATTTTAATTCTGCATGTGGGGATGTAGATTTTTTTGAGTTTTTTACAATATTTTTGTTTTTAGTTGGTCATTACTGTGATACTTAATAAAACAGTAATATAAAGGTTGTCGAATTTTTATCTGACTTAAACTTAAAAATAAAATAAATACTGCTCCTAAAAAAATATAAACTTATAAACATTCCTAAAACTTTATGTAATTAATAGTAATCCTAATAATAAAAAAATACTCTAAAAATAACCTCGAAAGCATTCTCATTTTAATAAATTCTTAAGGACATTCGTCCCAACATGTAAGCCTAACTTCTTCTCCTTCTTCTTCCCTGGAAGCCGTCTTGATTCACTACCGGAGGCAGCGCAGCCTCTTGGGCTTTTTGTGCCTAATCTTCCATTATCCTTCATACTAATCCTCCCATTAGTCTCGTTCCTTCCACAAGTCTGTATAACCCCAAGACTGGTTGGTTGATATATTCCTGCGGGCTCATTTTCGGTTGCCTAAATAATGCCTGTCTTTTGTGATTCAATTATTCACATTCGCACAGGAAATGGTAGGCTGTTTCTTTCCCCTTGTCGCACATTCTGCAACTTGGGTCCCCAATGTATGAGCCTATCTTGTGTAGGTATCCTCTTAGACTATCGTGCCCTGTTAGCAACCCTACCGTTATGCGAAATATTTTCTTACTTTGTTTGGGTAGTTCTTTCTTCGTTTTTTTGGATGGGCCCCTTATAAAGCTTTTTCCATGTCTAATTCTACTGAGGTTTTCCCAGTATTCCTCGTGTTTGTTTCGGATCCATTCCCTGGTTTGCCCTCGTGCAAGGTCAGGCTCTGGTCCAAAGTATGGTGTGGATGATCTCTGTCTCGCTAGCTTATCCGTTTTTTCATTGCCTTCTATTCAAGAATGTCGTGGTACCCACAAGAGAGTTACTCCGTTGCGTTCTTCCAAGACGTCCAGTTTTTTTTTGGCATTCCCATGTCAGCTTGGACGTTTCCTTGGGGTTTACTAGTGCCCCTAGTGACGCTTGGCTGTCTGTTATTATGCAGATCTGCTTATTTTTATAAGCCCTACGGTTATTTTCTTTTGCACAGTGCAGTAAAACATATATTTTCGTTTGTAATACAGAACTATGTGTTCCTAGTGGGATGGAGAATTGTAAATTCCTCATTTCACTGTACACGCCCGCTCCAGTTCCCTGCTCGGTTTTGGAACCATTCGTATACCAGATGATGTCTCCAACCGTGCTGGGGAGATCGGGTTGCCCACTCACTTCGATTTGGAATTTTTACCTCAAAGTTTTTGTTAAATGAGTATTGAGGAATCATCTGGTCTGTTCTCTCGTCCAGGACGTTGCCGCCAACCTGACTTTTTATGTTGTTGTGTCCCAAACTAGCATAGACACCAGTTGGTTTTTCTTGCAGTCGGAAGTAGCTCATTCTTGCCTCTCCCATCACTATGAGGATAAGTGGTGGAAGGTCTAAGAGACACTCCATGGCTGCTGTTGGGTTTGTTTTAATTGCTTCTGTATAGCTAAGCAAGCAAGTCTCTGTACCTTAGCCAGTTCTGTAACAGCAGTTCTTTGTCGCATTTTTGTAGACCATACCAGTGGTGCGTATGATATCATAGGACTTACCACCATGGTGTATAAGCCTAACTTTATTTATACTGTTTGTTTTGACTTTAAGGGGTTCTAATTGAAACAGAAAAATTGAAACCCAGTTGGATATGATTTACTGATAATAACTGCATTAAAATTCAAAAGGCTTTATGTAAATGTAAACATCCATATATTTGATCAAGTAATGGCCTCTCAGAAAATAGGAATTTCTTAAATTAATTTTTTCTCTCGTATGTTAAAAGAAAAAGGAGCATTAACAAGTTTATTTATTTACTTAAACAGTCATTACAAGCCCACTTACACCTCCTGTAAAACAAAGAAAAAACGTGTCTGAGTAGGGAGACATGGGAGATAATACAGAAAACCGATTTTTTTAACGGTCTTGAAGGAATAGCACATACTTTTGATGTGTGACTAGCAGGTATAGTATAGTATATAAGTAAATTTATTTTTTTAACATACACTTTTCTACCGATTGATATGTCCCTGTGTGTACGCACCTAGCTCACACACAGGGCCCAGCACCGAAGCGGTCCCATGTGGCAAGTATCCAAAGATTTTTTTTATAACTTTTGTACTCTAGTAAAGCTACCATGTTGTTTAGACTATTAGTGACTTCCGTTATCGTAAACTTCATTTTTTAAACTTTATATCAAAAACTCCAAAAACATTTTTTGCAAAGATTTTACTCAATTTTTTTTTAAATTTACATAATTTTTTCATCATATTTATATGGTAACCTTAACACTTAGAATGAATTTTTTTAGAATTTGGAAAAATGGTTTCTTATATTGGGACTGGCAGTAAAAAAAACAGACTTTTAATTAGACCAAAACTTCTAGTCCATTTTTTTAGAACATTAAAGTACTAAGAGCAAAATATAGAAGTAATTTTATCTTAAAATGCAATATTTATACTTTTAAAAATTAGTAGGCTATCATTACTAACTATACCTTTGTTGTTTTTTTGTGAAATGAAAATACATAATAATAATGTCGTTTAGCAATTTTTATGTATGTTCAATATTCATACTTAAGAATAATATAGCGTATTAAATATTTTTAAGGTGTTCGAAACTTACTATGTTCATTACTTACTGGGTAAATAAATAACATAATTTTAGTTAGTATTAAATATAAATATCTTAAGAATAACTAATTTCAAATATTGACTTAAAGCCAAACAGTACTTAGGAGATAGGGAGATGTAAGGGCACAGACTATTTTTATATTAAATGCAAACTGATTAAACTTATAATCTATATATTTTAACATCCATTTTACATTTTAATTATTTCGTTAGATTTTAAAATGACAAAGTTTTCCTCAGTACGTGATTTGTCTTAAATTATAACCAATCAATAAATAATTTCCTTACAATAATTTATCGTAGTTCGTAACCTCCAACTTAAAGTGGTTGGGATCCATTTTTACTTTCGGGAGTTTAATGTATCAGACATTAAATACATTTCTAGACCTTTCTGGGTACATGAATCCTTACCCATTTCACCAATTACAGTAATGTATTCTCATCTTTACCTACTTTTACTTGCTATAAAGATTAACGGTCCTATCACGTATTTAAAATTTTAATCTATACCTAATTCCACATTATACGAATTTAAGACGACAAAGATTTCATATTCTTATTGCATAATGATTCTTTAATACCATTTAAATTTAAGCTTTTGTTCTGTTTAACCATTTATTTTACAATTAACATTTAGGTATGCTCGTTTTCAATTAGTGCAGGCTTAATTGGTTTTTATTATCAAATTGATAATTACCGTTAAATTCACTGACGCGGAACAAAGTATACTTACGCATACTCAAGAAAGTTACGATGTATTAAATGATAAATTTTTTAAAAAAAAATTATTGTCATATATTTTAAGATATATCCAGCTTAAACATTAATAGCGTTCCAACCTGTATCCAATTGGTGATTGATAAACTAGGTGTGCATGTTATTATAGGGTGTGGTTTAATCACCAAATTATTTACTTTTTAGCTATCTTATAAATAGTATGTTCTCAAAATTAAAGATCTGTCACAAACTTATTAAAGCCAAACTATTTAAAAACATTTATTACCTAAAAATTTAAGTAATGACCAGAGAATAAAACAACATTACCAGTACTATGGAGATTGATTGATTGATTGATAAAGTAAATACACAAGTTGAGGTTTTGTCCGCCTCGACACTGCAGCCTACAGGGCTTGTTGTATCTTTTGTGTATTTTTTTCAGTTAAAAAGGTTTGACACCTTAGACAGGTGTAGTAGCCCTTTTACTGTTCTTTTCTGGTCTCCAGCCTCCTGGTGGTTAGTGTCCACCATTAGGTTTTGATTTGTTCTCCAGTATGTAAGTGCAGGGCACTCATATATGATGTGAGAGGCTGTCTCTTCCTCTTCGTCACATAGTCTGCAAATGGGTTCTTCTCTATAGATGCCCATAGTGTGCATATGTTTTCTTAGGGTGCAGTGTCCGGTTATTAATCCTGTCACTATCCTAATCTGATTCCTATTTAGTTTTAGTAGTTCACTTGTCAATGCTTTCGATGGTGAGTCCAGCATTGATTTACTGTGATTTTGCCTTGGAATGTGGTTCCAGTATGACTGATGTTGTGTTTGAATCCACTGAGTCATGTAGCCACGAACCGAGGCTTTTGGTATTCCAAAAACAGGTTCAGGAACCACAAACATTGCTGCGGAGCCTCGCCTGGCCAGGGAGTCTGCATTTTCATTGCCCTGTATTCCCCTGTGTCCTGGCACCCAGGAAAGTGTAACTTTGTTATGGTTAGCCAGGTTTAGGAGGCATTGCATACAGTTCCAAACCAACCTTGAGTTGACTTGTTGGGATGCCAAAGCTTTTATGGCCGCTTGATTATCAGAGAAGATAGTAATGTCCCTGCCCTTATATCTCCTCCTCAAGTTCTCTCGCAGACAAAGTTCAATGGCATATATTTCCGCCTGGAAAACAGTGGCATATTTCCCCAGGGAAGCATAAGCATTGAACCTGGGGGTCATACTATGTATTCCTGCGCCGGCTCCATTGTCAGTCTTGGATACATCGGTATACAAAACCAATTTCCGAGACTGACCAGGAGATCGCTCACTACCGCCCCAGGTAAGCTGGGTTTTGTATGGTCTGTGTGTATTTATCCGTTTTGGCATTGTATCACTGCCCATCTCAAATATTGGGTTTGTGATACTGCTCGTTATTCTGGTGTGTCCTAGGGCAGGCCCAGAGCACCAGTTGCCGTTACATTTCAGCCTGTATGCCCCAATCCTCGCCTCCGCCTTAATAATTATACCAAGAGGGGGGAGGCTTAGTAGGGTTTCCATGGCTGCAGTTGGAGTGCTTCTAATAGCTCCCGTTATACAGAGACATGCTAGTCGCTGGAGTTTGGATAACTCCAGCTCTGCTTTTCTCTGTTCTATTTTTGGCCACCAGATAGTTGAACCGTAGGTTATCATGGGTCTTACCACAGCAGTGTACAACCACTGTACTATGCGTGGCTGAAATCCCCAATTCTTCCCCACAGCTCTTTTGGTAGCCATTAGAGCCATTTTGCCCTTATTAATCACATTCTGCATATGTGGATTCCAGGTTAGCTTAGAATCCAGAGTTAATCCAAGATACTTTACCTCCTGAACATAGCCGAGTGTGGTACCGAAGAAGTGAGGAGATTTTAAATCATCCAGCTTCCTTCGTCTAGTGAAGGGTATTAGCGCAGTTTTGCCAGGATTAACAGTAAGGTTTTCCTTGTTGCACCATCCCTCCACAATTCTCAGTGCCCTTTGCATAAGCTCCGAGGTTGTTTTGTTATGCTTCCCCACGACAAGTATAGTGATGTCATCCGCATACCCCTGGGTATAGAAGCCATTATTATTCAGTTCCACCAGGAGTTCGTCAACAACCATATCCCACAGTAGTGGGGATAGAAACCCTCCCTGTGGGCATCCTTTGACCACTGACACCTCCATTGTTTCGCTGAATAACGTTGCTTGCGCTCGTCTGCCAAGTAACATGTTGTTTATCCACCTACAAATGGTGTCGTAAACATTATGTCTGGCAAGAGCCGCGGCCATTGAGTTAAAGGAGGTTCGATCAAAAGCTCCCTCAATGTCAAGAAATGCAGCAAGTGCGATTTCCTTGTTGTTCAGTGCGAGTTCTAATCTGGTCACCAGTTGATGATGAGCAGATTCGCATGATTTTTCTGACTGATGGGCCTGTTGGTTTTTGTGGAGTGGCCTCTCTGTCAGAGAGTTTTCCCTGACATACCTGTCGATCAGTTTTTCCATTGTTTTTATCATAAAAGACGACAATGTAACTGGTCTAAGTCCCTTTGCCTGGGAGCAGTCCTTACCCGGCTTTGGAATGAAGACCATTTTAGTCTGCTTCCATGCATTGGGCAAATAGCTCGTAGCTAGGCTTGCACGGAAGAGTTTGCAAAGCAGTGGAACTAGGGTTTGCTTTCCCTGTTGTAGTAGTGCTGGGATTATCCCGTCAGGTCCAGGTGCTTTGTAGGCTTCAAATGATTCAATTGCCCACTCGATTTTTTCGTAGGTTATGATTTCCTTTGCTACTATGGAGAACTAATTGAAGTAAGTAATTCCAATATTTTGGTAACAGGAAATATATTTTTTCTGGTGACAAATCCACTATTTTGAAAACATATTTATTGTTTTAAAATTAAAAGCAATCGCTAGTGCATAATTTACGGTAGTTACTATATTTATTTATTTAGAATACAAAACTACCTTAAATGACCGCGCAATTTTTTTATGAGAAATGGGTTTCGGTCAATTTTTTTCAAACTTTGCGTACTTATAATTCTTAACACGCTGACCAAAGTCTCAACGGGCACAAAACCCTTTACTGGGAATGATTTTGACTGATTGTTTGGTCAATTGCTCTGCGGAATTTTTTGATAGTGTTGTCAAATTGAAGCCACTTAAATAGAGCTACAGCCTAACATCCCCTGTACCTGGGTTCCTTACGGTGTATGTAATGCCCCCCAGTACCTCATCCCCTGACTCCAGACTGACTGAGACAAAATCTCAAACAAAACTTCCGCTTCCCTATTGGTTGGGGACAAAGTCATTATATCACACGTGGCCACAGCCTGCTGTATGGCCACGTGTTTCCCTCCAACCCCGATAATTGAAAACCCACTTACAACCCCCCTCCCCAAGGTCTGGCCATATAAAGTTCTTGCTCACGGATTTTGAACAGTTTAAAGCAAATAGGGTTACTGTATTTCGATCAAACTATCAGTCAAAATGATTACACTTACCTTTAAGGGTGATTTTGGGGTTGAAGGGATTTTTGGGTTTTGTGCCCGTGGAGATTTTTGATCAGCGTGCTCACAACTATCAGTTTCCAAAGTTTAAAAGCAATTGGCCAAAACCCATTTACATAAGAACAATCCTCAGTGATCTTAGAGGGTGATTTTGGGGAGGTTGGAGGTATTTTCGGGTTTTGTGCCGGTGAAAACTTTTGATCAGCATGTTGGGAACTATCAGTGTGTAAAGTTTTAAAATAATTGATCAAAACTTATTATCTATAAGAAAAATCCCAGTGACCTTTGAGGATGATTTCGGGGGAGGGGGAGGGCTAAGGGGGTTTCGGGTTTTGTGCCCGTAAAGACTTTTGATCAGCAAGTTGAAAATTATCAGTAGGCAAAATTTGAAAGAAATTGACCGAAACCCATTTTCCTTAAAAAAGTTGCGGGGATCTTTGGGTACATATATATATTTTTTTTGAAATACAATAGCTTGGGTAAAACAAGTACACAAATTGTGCATAATAACTCTACAAAATGATGGATGCAATTTTATGGAGAAAAAGTACACATTTTGTTACTGTAACATTTTTAAGAGTGAGGATCTTACAAATAACATATTTTGTAAAATAAAAAAGCTAAACCTAGAAACAAATAACTTAAATTGCAATTTTTGGTTAAAGGCTAGTTTTATTCTGTAAAGAATTAAGGTGTGTTTAATAGCGTAGTCAAAATTCGTACTCTAACTAGGCCGATCCAAATTAGCCATGATGTGCTTTATGTAATTATATAAAAAATTCTTTACTTATGTTGCCTAATCCCACGACCTCTTTAAATTTTTTTTTTTTATAGAACAGCCCACACCCCACTGGTGTTAAGATGTTTTTCCCTTTTATTTTTATACCTAAAAATAATATAGTTTAAAAAATATTAGTATTCTTAAGTTATAATTTGTGGAATTACCCGAGTCACATTTGGATACATTATTAAATTGAAACGTCATGGTGGATGAAAGTCATCCACTTCTGCCGAGGGTTATATCATGGGTTATGTATAATCAAGAGGTCCATTCTCCAGTCTTAACTAAAAAATGTCACAATTGACAAATGTCCCAAATTCACATTCTTACTGTTCTGCGAGTCTTAATCTCGAATTCAAAATTTTGTCGAATGGAAAAACTTGGAAACAGTGTAAATGTGGATAATTTAACGGTAAAAGGCCCTTTAAAAAAGCAAACAAATAGTAAACACAACCTATCAAAGTTTTTTCGATGCCGGTGATTTTGTGATATTGGGTTTTTTAAAATCGAGTGTTATTTTTTAAAAGAATATTGAACGAACTATAATAAAAAAATACTACTATTGTACTGGAGCTCAAGAAGATGAACTAGTAGCGTAAGTTAAACTGAATAATAATCTTTTTTAGGGAAAACCTTTTTTATCCTTGATATTCAAAGACACCGAAAAGAAATGGATAAATATTGCTTGAAACAAAAAATTAGCGAAGAGAAAGCCTAAAATCTATGACAAAATAATGAAATATAATAAAATGTTATACCCATATTACTTTACAAACAACAGTATTACTAAATATAAAAGATTTTTTATGTATTGCAACAATGTAATGTATAACTTCACAAATATATTAAATTTCATTGGCATACAAATATTTGTACTTTTAAATTTCTGATATACAGGGTGTCCGGAAAAAGGAAGCCAATCCGCCGGCCACATATAGGGTGGACCAAAATAATGCGACATTCGTTATGCCATTTTTTAATTGGGCGCTCGTTATTCAATATACAGGGCGTCAAAATAAGAAATATAAAATCGTTTTTTGAAGTAAGTCGAGTGTTTCATAACATATTAAATTAAAATTTGGTGTGAGCGGGTTTTTTGGAAACGAGAAATTGAAATCCGTTCACGGCTTCGCTTTACCTTGCAGAGGGCGCCACCTGCGGTAAATTGCATGTGTTAAAAATACCAAAACTTTTTTGTACCCCTGTATAATAAAGTTCTAGTAAAAAATTCTAATTATACATTCTTTTCTTGTAAAAAAAGTGTTCCTAGTAAATGTCGGTCTGAGAATCCGTTTATTAGATATCTTAATTTTAAAATCTAGATAATTCTAAACAAATTGGCTGACCTCGGGCACCAGTAACTTTGTACGTACTGTCAAAGTGACAAATTTAAACGCTCTTGACGCTCTTAACAAGCTTCTCAATTACTCGTAAAATAAATCTACATTTTTTAATTACATATTTGTATTTGGTGTGTTTTCTTACAACCTATAAAACCATAATGGCTCATAGACCAAGAAATGTACCCTTTCACGAAATGGCGGATATGGTTTTGATGTTTGGTAAGTTTGAAATATTATTGTAAACAGTAAATACCTGTCAATTCTCAACTAGGAAAATGTGACTCCAATGCTAGTTTAGCCGCTAGACGCTATGCCCAGACGTTCCCAAACCGATTTCGTCCCGAAAGAAAATATTTTTTAAATTTGATTAACCGCCTAAGGGAGACCGGAAGTTTCAGCGAAAGACGGAAGGGTAATTGCGGCCGACCTCGTGCGGTTCAACCAGGGCAAGGGAAACATTTTTTTAAGAATTGTCGAAGAATCACCAAACATTAGTACTAGGGTTTTGGCTGAACAGGTGAGAAATATTGGGAAAACCGAGACACATAATATTTTACGGAGTCAACAACTTTACCCATTTCATCTTCAAAAAGTACAGGGTCTTTTGTCCGACGATCCCGAGGCAAGACTTGTTTTTTGTAGATGGTTATGTGAAATGAATAACAGAAATGTGGATTTTATAAGAGCGATTCTGTTTACTGACAAAGCCACGTTCACGAGAAAGGGCATGACAAATATCCATAACGCACACATATGGGCTGAAGAGACTCCTAGGGCCATAGTTGAGACATATCATCAAGTAAATTTTAAAGTCAATGTGTGGGCAGGTGTTGTGGATAACTTTCTTTTAGGACCTGTCATTTTACCAGGTAATTTGACTGGTGATTCATTTCTGTTGTTTCTACAAGAAATACTGCCCGATTTGCTTGATGATTTGCCTCTAAATTTAAGACAAAATCTTTGGTTTCAACTGGACGGTGCTCCGGCTCATTTTGCTATAAATGTTAGGAACTATTTACATCATGTATTTCCTAATCGCTGGATTGGTCGGAGTCGAGATGCTCCTGTTCCGTGGCCACCCCTTTCGCCCGACCTTACACCTTTGTATTTTTCAGTCTGGGGATGTATGAAAGACTTTGTGTATATGGTTCCGATTTTAAACGGAGATCATTTAAGAGAAAAAATCATTGCAGCTGAAAAGCATTTTAGGTTGAAACCAAATATTTTCCAAAGCCTTAGATTTTCTTTAATATAGAGGGCTCGTATGTGTATACAAATGAATGAAGGTCACGTAGAACAAATAATTTAGAGTCATTATTCTATGATTTTTATTATACTAAGTAATTTAGCATTAATTTAGAAAAAATAATTTACGTTTATTTTGTTAACTTGTTAAAATGTATCTAGATTTTAAAATTAAGATATCTAATAAACGGATAATCAGGCCGACATTTACTAGGAATGCTTTTTTTACAAGAAAAGATTGGACAATTAGAATTTTTTACTAGAACTTCATTATACAGGGGTACAAAAAAGTTTAGGTATTTTTAACACATGCAATATACCGTAGGTGGCGCCCTCTGCAAGGTATGGCGAATCCGTGAACGGATTTCCAATTTCTCGTTCCAAAAAACCCCCTCATACCAAATTTTAATTTAATATCTTATGAAACACTCGACTTACTTCAAAAAAACCATTTTATATTTCCCATTTGGCGCCCTGTATATTGAATACCGAGCGCCCAATTAAAAAATGGCATAACGAAAGTCGCATTATTTTGGTCCACCCTATATGTAGCCGGCGGATTGGCCTCCTTTTCCGGACACCCTGTATATTACTCGCTATTGTGTATAAAACCAAATTATTATGAATAACTTTATATTAATAATTACCGATATTTTTTTACAGTTAAAAAAACAATTTTTAAAAGGAATGGTAAGTTAGTTACAACTATCACAAAAAAAATTAATTCTCGAGTGAGTCACTATGTATTCGAGATTGGAGAATAGACCCCCAGAGCTGGGATAGTTTCATGATAGCATATGTAAAAATGTAAGGAAAGAAATCATCAAAATAGGGATACAATGTCCTTGTTGCTCTTAAAGCTAACTCATAAGTTTGTCACTGTTTCGAAAGAGATATTGAAAAGGAATGTCTAAAAATTTGCTTACTGTGGGCCCCAGGCTCATTAAGTCGGCTTAAGCCAAGAGACCTGTTTGAAAGCTTCAGAAAAGTGTTATTAAACATATAGACAGTGTCTTAGTACTAAGTTTACTATAATTATCTGAAATAAAGTAGTTATGATGTATCAATCACGTTTATAATCCAAATCCACCATACTGGGCGCCGCAATTTAAATGATATAAATCATTTAAACACGATTAAATATAAGTTTACCAAACTTTAGTTAAATTTTCTTATAATTAAGCAATATAAGAGGATCATGCCCAACAAGCGTTGTGTTCACATTTTTTTAATGAAATTTTCGGGTTTAAGATGTACTGTAGAGGCTGTTGCTAAAACATATGAAAAATCATGACAAATGCAATTGCTTAATCTTAGAATAATTAAAATACTTGATTTACTGTAAATTTAATGACTGCAAAAATACCACTCTTGACATTTATTTTCCGCTCCCAGAAATTAATCCATTGCTTAAGTCTTTCGTCTTTGGGTATACGAAAGCATTGAATATTTTCAATTTTTAATTTTTCAATAAATTTTACAGTACCTCCAAAAATTTTAAAGTTTGCTGCATTAAAATTGGGTTAAACAAAACAGGCAATCAAGACCTATTTGGGACATTTGTCAATTGCGACATTTTTCAGTTAGGACTGAAAAATAGACCTCTTGATTATACATAACCCATGACATAACCCTCGGCCGTAGTGGATGACTTTCATCCACCATGACGTTTCAGTTTAATAATGTACCCAAATGTGACTCAAGTAATCCCACAAATTATTACTCAAGACTACTAGAAATCTGTTGAAAATTTATTAACACAACAAAAGCAAGGGCATATTTTTTAAACTATATTATTTTTAGGTTTAAAAATAAATGGGAGAAACACCTTAACAAAACAAAAATGTACAGTACAAATATTTCATAGGTCGTGGCAGCATAAGTAAAAAAAAATTTAAATAATAACCACACTTAACAAAAAAATATTAATAGCTTAGTTTTGATGTATTTTCTCCTCCTTAATACGAATCTGTTGTCAGAATTCGGACATAAGGTCACGATTTCTCTTAACCCCAAAGAACAGGTTTAAAACACAAAAAATTCATCAAAACACAAGCAAAAAAAGTGTTTTTTTTGCCAAATCTTCATTTATTGGAAAAAGACTATAAAAAATTACAATTCACTCTCAAAATGAATGTGTAACGTGACTCTTTTATAACTTTAAAAAATCATTCTTTTTTAAATCAATCAGTTGTTCAGTTAGAGAGGCCCCGAACTTCCCGCTTTCTTCGTTCTTTCATCCCTAGAGTGTCAAGACTATGGAATCTGCTGCTCGCAGAAGTTTTTGCTCCTCCTCCCAATCTCCAAATACTCGTATTTAAGTCCCGTGTGAACAAACTCCCTCTCACCAGACCCACGGTACGTTAGTACTTAGGCATCAGACTTGGTGGAGTGTCCTAAGATAAAAAAAAATCAATTTGCGCCAAATTTGGATACAGGGGTGCCACTGATTTCGAACCTGTTGTCAGATTTGCAAAATTCAAGTTAGCGGGTCCAATATGGCACCCCAAATTTCAAAACTTTTTTGATTTACGCCAGATTTGGTACATAAAGATTTTAGCGACGAGTGTTGGGTCAGATTTTTAAAATACAAAATATCGAAATGGTTTTTGAAAATCTCGCCCGCCATATTGGATTCGCCACTTTAAATTTCAAAAATCTAACTCCAAAGGTTTTTTTTGCAACGATATTAACAAAGTAAAATAGTATCTGACAGTTAGTGTTTTGCCTTCTTCAGGTAAATTTTAAAAAGAAACTACTTTTTTAACAACTAGGACAGCATCACTTAATAGACATTTGCTTTGTTTTATGGTATAGCCAGCGCCTATTATTAATTATAAGCTAACAGATCTCGACGTTTGTACTTTAGATTGTTTAGGTTTTATTATATAAAGGAGGATGATGCATTTTTTCACCACAACTCTGTATATGTTTAAGCATATTCCAGTGATCTGTTTTTGTCATGTTATAAAATCCATGAGTATTTTCTGGTGTATACGCACTTGATATCTTATACCAAATATGTTTCTCTTTTAAACAATTTTTTATGGTTCCATATTAAGAAAGAGATCGCTTGAGTTAAATTAAAATATTTAGTAGGCTCTGAAAACAAAAAATCTTTATTGACTTGTTGTCATTTTGACAATTTAGTTTTTAAAATTATTTTTTTTAAACGGATTATTAATCGAACTTCGTGCAAGCATTTACATTTTAGTTGGGCAGATGCCTTAATCGGAAATAGTTAGTGCGTTAAAAAATCTTACTATTCGTATCATCGTATAAAGCTGGATTTAAGAAAGGTAAACCTTGCCCAAATATGTTAAAAAGTGGAACACTCAGGATTTGTAGCCAAGATACGGCGCATCGATTGGTAAGGAAGGCTAAAAATAAAGTTGGAGTGAAGAAATTTTTATGGAAATATTTCCCTTCTGGGAACATAGTTTAAATTATGTTGTCGAGAAATAATATATACTAAATTTTTAAAAAAGAACAACAAATTTTCAAATTTTAGGCCAAACCAGTTAGCACGGATAACACGATCTTGTCGGGCATAAGGGAATTTTTTTTTACAAACGAAAGAATCATTGTTAAGGACAATAAAAATTACTTTACTTTAAATAAATAAAAGTGGAAAATGGTGGTTTCTATATAGACAATATGAAAGATTGTCCAGGCAATACGTAAAATTTATAGAAAAGTGTAAAATTCGCTTATAAAATATATGGCTCTTGCGCGACTTTTATTGCAGAAACACCTAGGTAGGTAGGTAGGTAGGTTTAAAGTGAGTGGACTTTTTACGCCCTCCACTGCGACCGCTCGGTCTATTGTGGCTCACACCTTTTTATATTTCTCCCAATAGGATCGGACTTCTAATGAATCCGATACCAGATTGGGAGAGAGTTCTTACATCTCCTCTTACTCGTGTCGCTACCGGACAGGAGCACAATGTGTTCTGTTGTGTCCTGGTGTTCCTGTCTCCCGGAGAGTAGGACGAGCAGACAATTAGATCCATCATGCCCTCCTCTCCCGGTCTAGTGACGTGGGTAGCTACCAGGTCCTTGTTACAGGAACCAGAGGTTCTTTCTGAGGCCGCATCTCCGGCCTTATTCTATGAAAACGGTCCTCTCCGCTTTCTGTTTAAAGCCAGAGAACCCTTTTTCCTATAAAGGCGGTTCTGTCCGCCTTCTGTTTGTATCCAGGGAACCCTCCTTAAGCACTTGTTTGCTCGGGATGGATTAGCCCTTCCCCGTGAAACAGGCGCCGGTGACTTCAGGAGCCCCTTACGAAACGGATTCACCCCTTTTGGTCGGCGCACCTTTGTCTGCTTGTGACCTTGAGTGGCACCTCTTAAAACGGATTTATCCGTTTCGGTCAGGGCACCTTTGTCACTTTTTTCCTATGAAAGCGGTTCTGTCCGCTTTCTGTTTAAAGCTAGAGAAGTAATAGTCCACCACGGCAGAGCCCCGCATTACCGCAGTAAGGCTAGATACTTTGAGAGGTCGCCCTGTACCTCAGAGGCACCATTGGGAACACCTGTTTAAGGCACAGGATGTCATTCACTAATCAGCACGGTATGCTAACACCTTGAGTTAAAGCCCTGTGTTCATCTTAGCTTCGGATCCCGTTCCATACGGTGGCAACAAGAGTTGCCGATAACCAGCAACTCTAGCGCATGTTCCAAAAGATTCTACTGGGCCCAACCACAACGACGATGTGTGAACACAGCCGTTGGGCAGAAATACCTAAGCTTCATGTGGGACGTGTAAGGCGAAAGCAAAAGATAGTCAGCATTTCATTCCAAACTATCTGACCAAATTAGCTTATTTTATTTATACGCGATAATCATGATGATGACGGCATAACATTTTGGCTAGGCTGAGCATCATGTTGTAATGCTGGCTATACGCTCAAAGTATACTATTTGTACCTAGAAACGATAATCCTCCTAAATTACTTTAGGCTTATTTAATTAAAGATTTTTAAGCACTTTTAGCTAAATATATATAGAATGAAAGATGTTAGAGTCGTCCAAAACCTTACTAACTTACTTACAATTCTTTATACTTAATAAAGTAAATAAGTTTGCAAAAAATTGCGCCTTGTTAATGAGCATGCACCCCTTATTTATTTTAATTTGTTAACATTGTTACCTTATTACAAAATAT
Source organism: Listronotus oregonensis (assembly GCA_019359885.1). Classification (NCBI taxonomy): domain Eukaryota; kingdom Metazoa; phylum Arthropoda; class Insecta; order Coleoptera; family Curculionidae; genus Listronotus; species Listronotus oregonensis. The sequence goes on along the minus strand of JAHBCN010003425.1, from coordinate 369 downwards.
TAAATTATTAGAGCTTTGTGTAAAAAAAATAATAAAATATTTGTGCTAAAACTTTTGAGACATATGCTTTGTTTTCCAATTGTAGTTTAACTTTAAGATTTATTAATTGGAACTATGTCTAATTAAAATGCCTTTAAATTTAGTTTGTTTCTATTAGCTACTTTTATGTCTTAAGCTTTTAGGAATCAAAATTACTTTTAAGGGGCAAATTTACTAAAACATAAATTATTTCGTCTAATATATGACTGGAAAAACCCAACGATTTCAGACTAGCGACTTCACTGGTAGTGAATACCTTCATTCATTACATAATCAATTCGACAAATAATGAAATCCTTTTAAAGAACAATTATCTATGATTAGTAGTAC